>JAREIK010010431.1:0-26924 GCA_029783825.1 Sapria himalayana
CTATCTATATAATATATATATTATATATCTTTTTATCTATTTATCTATCTATCTATTTATCTCTCTATCTAATTGTTTCATTTTCCTTTATATTCAATACAATCTATCTAGTTATCTATTGTGTCCAATTATCTCTTTATCTGTATATAAGTACTGTATTTGTAAATCCTGTTAACTATCTATTTTCTATCTGTTTCTACATATTTGCTATCTGTCTATATGTCTATTATCAAATTATCTATTTGTTTTTTATGTATCATCAATGTCCAATCGTAAATATTATCCAACTCTCCGTGAATATACTTTATCTGATTCTATGTACTAATGTTTTTCTGTCGTCTATGCTATAGCATTGTCTTTTATTAATATATCATGTCTTATCGCATAATTGTCTCATATGGTTTTTTTTTAATATAAGTTCTTTTTGTCAATGTGTCTGTTCACCTATCTAAATATCTTATCGTCTATACTATCTTATATCTATCATTTGTCAATTTGTGTATCTTTCTATCTACCTAGCTCGCTAGCTATCTTTCTATCTATATATATTACTATCTGTCTTTCTATCTATATATCTATCTTTCTATCTACTTTTCTATCAATATGTTGTCAATTTGTTTATCTATCTATCTATCTAACAAAAGACATGTCTATGTATCTATCTACTTGTCTATCTATATATCTATCTATTTTTCTATCTATCTATATGTCTATAAATCTATCTATGTGGCTATATTTCTATTTGTCTATCCTATTTATCTGTCTATCTGCCTATATACCTATATATTTATCTATCTATCTATTTATATATCTATCTATCAATTTGTTTATCTATCTTCTTTTTATTTATTTATATATATATATATATATATGTATCTATCTATCTATCTTTTTATCTATCTGTATATCATTCTATCTCTTTCCCAATCTATCTATCGATCGATTGATCTATCTATCTATCTATATTTCTATCTATCTATCAATTAATCTATCAATCTATATATTTGACTATGTATATATTTTTTCAATATATCTATTAATTTGTTATATCTATCAATCTGCATGTCAATCAATCAATCTATCTATCTATCTATCTTTCTTTCTTTCTATCGATTTATCAATCTATCTATCAATTAATCAATCAATATGTCTATTTATACATCTATCTATTGATCGATATATTTCTATACCTATCTATCTATCTGTCTGTCAATCTATCTTTCTATATATCCATCTTTATATCTATATATATTAAATATATAATATATATATATATATATATATATATATATATATATTATATATTTTCTATCTATTTATCTATCTATGTATCTATCTAACATTCTATCTATCTATCTACTATAAATGGATTGAATTTCCGATATACTCCACTGATATATCTCAATTATATCCATAAATTCTAAGTATCGATATATTCATTAAGACTGATATATTTATCCTTGATTGGTGCTCATAAACAAATAAACACCGATATATCTTCTATATATCCGATATATACGTAAAATCTAAGTACTGATATATCCGTAAAAACTGATATTTTAATCCTTGCTAACTATAAGTCTATCTATCTTTTGACTGTCTATGTATCTATCTATTTATTTATTTATATATCTATCAATATATCAATCTGTCTATCTATGTATCTGTCTATTTGTCTATTTATCTATTTATCTGTATATCTATGTTTCGTTTTATATATATATGTCTATCTAAATATATATTTGCTTGTATGTTAGTCTATCTATCTGTTTATCTATTCATATATCTATCTTTCTATCTCTCTATCTATCTATGTGCCTATCTATCAATCAAATTATCTATCTATTTATCATAATGTCTCTGTCTATTTGTCAATCTATCTATCTGTCAAAATATCTATTTAGCTATCTATCTATCTTTTTGTTTATCAATTTATATGTCGATCTATCTATCTATCTATCTATCTATTTCTATGTTTATGTATATATGCATATATAAATATTTATATCTAACTATATATCTATATATCTATCTATTTGTCTGTCTATCTATCAATATAACTACCTGTCTATCTCTCTATCTATCTATCTATCTATTTATCTTTCTATCTACTATATATATATATATACCTATTTATTTTTCTATCTACATGTCTAACTATCTATCTGTCTATGTATCAATCTATCTGTATATCTGTCTATCTATCTCTATATATCTATATATCTTTCTATCTATTTATATATTTCTATTTATCTATTATTCTATTTATAATTTTCTTTAACTATATATATATTTATCTATTTATGTCTCTTTCTATCTATATATATATATCTATCTATCTTTTTATATATCTATCAATCATTTGATCTATCTGTCTATATATCAATCTATCTATATATGTATCTCTCTTTCTATATTTCTATTCGTCTATCTATCTATTTATGTTTCTATCTATCTATCTATCTATATATATTTCCATCTATGTATTTATTTATCTATCTTTTTATCTTTATATATATATATATATATCCAATCTATCTATTTATCTATCTGTCTTTCTTCTTTCTACCAATCTATCTATCTATATGTCTATCTATCTATATTTCTATCTTTTTATCTATCCATCTATCTATCTATCTATCTATCTTTCTTTCTTTATATATGTCTATATATATATATATATATATATCTGCCTATCTATCTATATATCTATATTACTATTTATCAATATATCTATTTATCTACTTATCTATCTATAAATCAATCTATCTATCTAATTATGTTTCTATCTACTTAATTATCTATCTGTGTATCTATTTATCTGTATATCTATCTATCTAACTTTCTATATATTAATCAATCTATCTATTTATCTATTTTTCTGTCTATCTATCTAAGTTGTATCTATGTATCTATCAATCAATCAATATATCTATCTATCTATCAATTTATTTATCTAATTACCTATCTACCTATCTATCTATCTAACCATCTATCTATATATCTTTCTTTTTATCAGTCTATCAGTCTATGTCTCTATCTGTCTATCTATCTATCTGTCTAATTGTCTATCTATCTATCTTTCTATTAGTCTATCTTTCTATCTATATTATAACTATCTATCAGTCAATCTGTCTACCAGTCTACCTATCTATATGTCTACCTATCAACCTGTCCACATATATACATGTCTACCAGTCTACCTATCTACCTTTCTATCTATGTAGATGTCTACCTATCTACCTCTTTACCAACCTATATGTGTATATGTCAACTTGTCTAACTGTATATCTGTCTACCTGTATACTTATCTACGTCTCTATCTATCAAGTTATCGACCAGTCTACCAATCTACCTATTTATGTGTATATCTATCTACCTGTCTACCTATGTACTTTTCTACCTTTCTACCTGTCTACCTATCTACTTGCATAACCATCAACCTATCTACATGTCTACCTATCAAACTATCTACATGTCTATCTATCTACCTATCTATCTATTTATCTATCTATCTGTCTATCTGTCTATCGATCTATCTATATGTATATCTTTCTAATTGTAATATCTATCTTTTTGTCTATTTTTATATCTATCTATTTATCAGACTATCGGTATGTCTATCTATCTATTTGTCTTTCTAATTGTAATATCTATCTATTTTCTAATTGTAATATGTCTATTTATATGTATATCTTTCTAATTGTAATTGTAATATCTCTCTACCTATCTATCTATTTGTTTGTCTAGTCATCTAGCTATCTATCTATTTAATTATCTATCTATCTATTTATTTATCTATTTGTGTATCTATCTATCTATCAATCTATTTGTTTGTCTATCTATTTGTCTATCTATTTGTCTTTAAATCGATAAATCAATCAATCAATCAATATATGTATCTATCTATTTATCTACCTATCTATCAATCTAGCTATCTATCTATATGTCTGTTTGACTGTCTATCTATGTAATTATTTTCCTATCTATCGATTAATTTGTAAATCTTTCTATCTATCAATCTATCTATTTGACTATCAATCAATCTATCTATTTATCTATCTGTCAATCTATATATCTTTCTGTCTATATAACTAACTATCTATCTATATATCTCTTTGTCTATCTATCTATTTGTTTATCTATCTAACTATATTTCATACTATCATTATATATGTCTATCTAACTTTTTATCTATCTATCTACTTTCCTATTTATCAATCTTTCAATCTATATATCTATATATCTTTCTATCTATCTATTTTTCTATTTGTATCTCTATCGATCAAACTATCTATATGTCAATCTATCTATTTGTCTTTTTATTTATTTGTATAGCTATCTATCTATCTATTTAATTATCTTTCTATCTATTTATCTATATATCTATCGATCAATCAATCAATCAATCTATCTATCTGTTTGTATATTTATATATCAATCTATAAATAAATAAATCAATATATGAATCTATATATCTATCTATCTTTCTATCAATCTAGTTATCTATCTATATGTCTATCTGACTATATGTCTACATAATTATTTTACTATCGACATATTAATTTTTAAATCTTTCAATCTATCAATCTATCTATTTCACTATCAATCAATCTGAATATCTATTTATCAATCTATCTATATATATTTCTAACTATCTATCTATCTCTTTGTCTATCTATCTATTTTTTTATCTATCTATATATCTTTCATTCTATCATTATATTAGTTTAGCTACCTATTTATCTATCTATCTACTTTCCTATCTATCAGTCTTTCTATCTAACTATATATCTATCTATCTTTTTATCTATCTATTTGTTTATCTATCATTTTATCTATCTATTTATCTATCATTCTATATATCTATATATCTATCTCTCTATCTGTCTTTTTATCTACCTATCTACTTATCTACATGTCTACTTGTCTACCTATCTACCCATCTACCTGTCTATATATCAATCATCTATCTATCTATCTATCTCCTTATCTTTAAATGTGTCATTTTGTCAATCAATCTATCTATCTATATGTATATCTATCTATTTTTCTATTTGTTAATCATTCTATCTCTCTCGCTATCTATCTTGTGTATTTGTCTATCTGTCATCTTTTTATCTTTTATCTATCTATCTCTCTAGTTGTTTATCCATCACTATTTCTATATGTCTAATTGTACAATTATATATATGTCTATTATCTATCTATTTATCTATATTCTACTTGCCTATATATTAATCTATCTATCTAACTATCTATCTTTATATATGGCTTTATGTTTATCTATCTATTTGTCTATCTATTTATCTGTCAATATATTTATCTATCTATTTCTCTAATCGTCTATCTGTCTATCTATTTATATGTCTATATGTCTATCTATTTATTTGTCAATATGTTTATCTATCTATTTGTCTATCTATCTATCTATCTATATTTGTCTATCTGTCTATCTATCTATCTATATATCTATATTTGTCTATATGTCTATCTATCTATATATGTCTATCTGTGTATTTTTCAATATTTCAATATTTATTTGTCTATCTATTTATTTGTCTATCTATCTATGTATCTGACTATCTGACTATCTATATATTTGTCTATCAATCTATCTACTTATTTGTTTATCTATTTATCTATCTATTTGTCTATTTGTATATGAGTCTATATGCCTATATGTCTATAAATCTATCTTTCTATCATTCTATTTGTCTATCTATTTATCTATTGATATTTTTATTTATATATCTATCTGATCTCTTTGTCTATCAATGTATTTGTCTATATGTCTATATGTCTCTATGTCTATCTATCTATCTGTCTATCTATCTATCAATCTGTTGACTATCTATCTATCTATTTGTATATGTTTATATGTCTATCTTATCTGTCTATCTATCTATCTATCTATATGTATATAGGTCTATCTATATGGCTATATAAAAATTGTTTATCTATTAATCTATCAATCTATCAATCTCTCTCATTGATCTATCTATCTATATATCAATCTATCTATCTCTCTATCTCGCTATCTATATATCTCTCTATCTCTCTACCTGTCTAACTATCTCTCTATAATTGTGTCTTTCCAATTATCTATCTCTCTCTATCTCTCTATCTATCTGTCTACGTATCTATTAATCTATCTATTTATCTATGTATCTATCTATCTATATGTCTATCAGTCTTTCTATGTATTTATCTATTTATCTATCTATTAGACAATATATTTAACTATCTATATATTTAATTATAATCATTCCTATTTGTCTATCAATGTATAGATCTATCTAATTGTATATCTATCTATCTATCTATCTATCAGTTAATATGTCTATTTATTTATCTATCTGTCTATTAATCTATCTATCTATCTATCTTAATTTTTTATATCTATCTATCAGTCTATTAGTCTATTAGTATATCTATATATCTGGTTATCATTTTATCTGTCTCTCTAATTGTTTGTTTATATGTCTCTCTATATATCTATCTATCTTTAATATCTATTTGTCTATTTATCTATCTATATGTCTATCTATCTATCTATTTATCTATCTATCAATATATATATATATATATATATATATATATATTATTATTATTTATTTATCTATCTATTTTTCAATCTATCTATATATCTATTTGTATATTTGTCTATATGTCTTTCTTTCTATTTGTCTACCTATATATCCTTCTATCTGACTCTTGGTCTATATGATTTTTTTCTATCTATCTATAATTCTCTCATTCTATCTATCTATATATCTATTAATCTTTCTATCTACTTGTCTATCTATCTATCAATATGTCTATATGTTTTTCTATCTATCTATTTATCTATATGTCTATTAATTTATCTATCTATCTATCTATTTATCTATCTATGCATCTATCTATTTATCTATCAGTCTACCTATCTACATATCTACCTATCTACCTGTATCACTGTGTATCTATCTATGTATCTATCTATTTGTCTATTTATTTATCTATCTATCTATCTATGTTTCAATCTATCTATCTACCTATCTGTTTATCTATCTATTAGTCAATATGTCTATTTGTCTTTCTATCTAACTATTTGTCTATCTATCTATAAGTCAATATGTTTATTTGTCTTTCTATCTATCTAACTAACTATCTATCTATCTATGTGTCTTTCTATCTATCTATATATCTATCTTTCTATCTAATTATCTTTCAGTCTATCTATATATAATTCTTTCGATATATTGTCAATATGTCTATCAGTCTATTAGTATATATTGTCTATCTATCTATATGTATATCTATCTATCTAACTATCTGTCTATTTATTTATCTTTCTATCTCTCTAAATTCTATCAATCTATATGTCTATCTATCTATTTGTCTATCTAGCAATCTATCTATCTATTTGTATATATGTTTATCTGTCTATCTATCTATATGCCTATCTACCTTTATATCTTTACTATCTATCTATCTTTCTTTCAATCTGTCTATCTATCAATCTATCTTCTAACTATCTAACTATCTGTATATCTATATATCTCTCTATCTCTCTATCTATATATCTATGCATCTCTTTATCTATCTTTATATCTGTCTAACTGTCTATTTGTGTATTTGTTTATCTATCTATATTTTTATCTTTCTATCTATATATCTATCTATTGTCTATCATTATATATATATATATATATATATGTCTATCTTTCTATATGTCTATCTACTATCTATAAATTAGTCAATCTATCTATCTTTCAGTCTATCTATCTGTCTATCTGTCTATCTATCTATTTGTTTATATTTCTATATGTTATCTATCTAGCTATCTTTTTGTATATTTGTCTATCTATTTTTCTTTCAATCAAAGTTTATATATATATATATATATATATATATATATATATATATCAATATATCTGTCCATCTATCATTTTGTCTCTCTCTCCATCTATCTAATTGTCTATCTCTCTATCTATATGTATATTTGTCTATCTATCTGTAGTCTTCAGTCTATTATCTGTGTGTCACATTCTATCTATCTATCTTTCTATATATCTATCTGTCTATTTATCTATCTAACTATTTATTTATTTATCTATCTATTTATTTGTCTGACTTCTTGTTTACATGTTTACTTGTCTAACTAACTATATGTCTATCTGTCAATATGTCTATCTAGCTATATATCTATCTGTCAATTTTTTATATGTCAATCTATCTTTTTGTCAATATGTCTATCTTTCTATCTCTCTATCTGTCTATCTATCTATCAATTTATCTTTCTATATATCTATCTTTCTATTTTTTTATCTAATATTTGTCTATCTATCTATCTATCTCTCTACTATCATTTGTCTATATGTCTATCTATCTATATTCTTTCTATTTTTCTATCTATCTTTTTATTTTTTTATTTGTCCATCTTTTTATCTATCAATCTGTCTATCTATCCATCTGTCAAATATGTCTATCTGTCTATCTATATATCTATCAATGTATATATCTTTCTATATGTCTATATGTCTATCTATCTTTCTATCTTTCTAACTAACTAACTATCTATTTATTAATCATCTATCTATTCTGTCTATCTATATGTCTACCTATATATATGTTTATAATCTATCTATCTATCTTTCTATCAATTTGTCTATGTTAATATCTACTAATCTCTCTATCTAACTATCAGTCAAACTATCTATCTTTCTATCTATATATCTATTTGTCTAGTTGTCTATTTGTCTATCTAATCATCTATTAATCTATCTATCTATCCATTTTCAATATCTATTAATCTATCTATTTGTCTATGTATCTATCTATCTATATGTCTATTAATCTATCTATATATTTATCTATCTATCTGTCTATATATTTAACTATCTATATTTTTAATTATAATCATTTCTATTTGTCTATCAATGTATCGATATTTCTAATTGTATATTTGTCTATCTGTCTATCTGTCTATTAGTTTATATGTGTTTTTATCGATCAATCTGTCTATTATTAAATCAATCAATATATCTATCTAGCTATCTTAATTTCTATTTATCTATCTTTTAGTCTATTAGTCTATTAGTCTATCTATCTATGTTGTTATCATTTTATCTGTCTAACTAACTCTCTGTCTATGTATCTCTCTATATATCAATCTATCTTTAATATCTATTTGTCTATTTATCTATCTATCTATCAATTTTTTATCTATCTATCTATTTATCAATCTTTCAATCAATCAATCAATCTATTTATATATCTATTTATCTATCTATCTATTTGTTAATCTATCTATCTATCTTTTTGTATATTTGTCTATATATCTTTCTTTTTATTTGTCTACTTGTCTATCCTTCTATCTGATTATTAGTCTATATGTTTTTTTTATCTATTTTTTTATAATTCTATCTATCTAGATATCTATTAATCTTTCTATCTACTTGCCTATCTATTTTTCTATCTGTATGTCCATCTATTTGTCTTCTACCTATTTACCTATATGTCTATCAATTTATATATCTATGTTTATATCTATCTATGCATCTATCTATCTCTCTATTTGTCTACCTATCTACATATCTACCTATCTACCTGTATACCTATGTATCTATCTATGTATCTATCTATTTGTCTATTTATTTTTCTATCTATATGTCTATGTTTTAATTTATCTCTCTATCAATCAATTTATCTATCCCAATATCTATATGTCAATCTACCTATCTATTTATCTATTTATTAGTCAATATGTATATTTATCTTTCTATCTATCTAACTATTTGTCTATCTATGTGTCTTTCTATCTATCTATATATCTATCTTTCTATCTAATTATCTTTCAGTCTATCTATATATCTTTCTTTTGATATATCTGTCTATATGTCTATTATTCTTTCAGTATATCTGTCTATTTTTCTATTTGTCTATTTATTTATATGTATATCTATCTATCTATATTTCTTTCTATCTATCTATCGGACTATCTGTCTATTTATCTATCTTTCTATCTCTCTAAATTGTATCAATCTATATGTCTATCTATCTATTACCTATCTAGCAATCTATCTATCTATTTATATATATGTCCTATCTGTCTATCTATCTATATGTCTATCTATATTTATATCTTTCTGTATATCTATCAATCTTTCAATCTGTCAATCTATCAATCTATCTCTCTAATGATCTGTCTATATATCTCTATATCTTTTTATCTATCTCTCTTCCTATCTATCTATCTCTTTATCTATCTTTATATCTGTCTAATTGTCTATTTGTGTCTCTATTTATCTATCTATCTTCTTATCTTTCTATTTGTCTACCTATCTATTTGTCTATCTATCTATCTATTATCTATCATTATATATATCTATCTGTCTATCTTTCTATATGTCTATCTATCTATCTTTAAATTAGTCAATCTATCTATCTTTCAATCAATCAATCAATCTATTTATTTGTTTATATCTCTATTTGTCTATCTATCTAGCTATCTTTTTGTATATTTGTCTATCTGTCTCTCTTTCAAGTGGTCTATCTATATATCTATCTATCTATATATCTGTCTATCTATCATTTTGCTTATCTCTCTATCTATCTATTTGTATATCTCTCTATCTATTTGATTATTAGTCTATATATCTATGTCTCAGTCAATCATCTATCTTTCTATATATCCATTTATCTATCTATCTAACTATTTCTTTATATATCTATCTATTATTTGTCTATCTACTTGTCTACATGTCTACCTATCTAACTGACTATATGTCTATATGTTTATATGTATATCTGTATATCTATCTATATGTCAATTTCTTTATATGTCAATATATCTTTCTGTCAATATATCTATTTGTCTATCTCTCTCTATCTTTCTTTCTATTTGTCTATCTGTTATTTGTATATCTATCTATCTTTCTACGATCATTTGTCTATATTTCTATCTATCTATATGTTTGTCTGTCTGTCTATCTATCTGTCTATTTTTCTTTCTAGCTATCTATCTATCTATTTTTCTTTCTAGCTATCTATCTATCTATTTTTCTATTTGTAAATTTGTCTATCTCACCATCTATCATTCTGTCTATCTATCCAACTATCAATTCTATTTATCTATCGATTTGTCCATCTATAAATCTATTAATGTATCTTTCTCTTTATATGTTTATATGTCTATCTATCTATCTAACTATTTATCTTTCTGTCTATCTATTAAATATCTATCTATTCTATCTATCTACCAATCTACCTATATATGTGTCTATAATCTATATATCTATCTATCTTTCGATCAATTTGTATATCTTAATATCTACTAATCTCTCTATCTAACTATCTGTCAAACTATCTATCTTACTGTCTATATATATATATATATATATATATATATCTTTATCTGTCTATTTGTCCATCAAATCATTAATTAATCTATCTATTTATCCATTTTTCAATCGGTCTATTTATCTATCTATCTGTCAATCTATCTTTCTATATATTTATATGTTTATATATATATATATATATATATATATATATATCTATCTATCTATCTATTAAATATTTATCTATCTATCTATATATCTACCTATTTATCTACCCATCTATTTATCTATCTTTCTATCAATTTATCTATCTTTCTATCAATTTATCTATCTTTCTATCTACAAATCTTTCGATCTGACTATCTATCAATCTGTCTATCTATCTATCTATATATCAATATTTCTATCTGTCTATCTGTTTATAATTCTTTCCATCTATCTACCTTTATGTTTATTTATCTATCTATCTATTTGTCTATTAATCTACTTACCAATATACCTATATGTCCATCCTTCTTTCTATCTATTAGTCTATATGTCTATTTGTCTATCTTTTTATCTATTTATCTTTATATATGTCTATCTTTCTATACATCTATAAATCTATCTATCTATCTGTCTATCACTCTATATTCCTATTTATCTATCTGTCTACATCTATATTTATCTATCTATAATAATTACCTACGAATATTTTGCTAGGAATATATTCCCTTGCTAATTTTCAAGGGATTAGCTAGGGAATAGTGAGAGTTGTTTGATTTTACATTGAATAATAAATTTGTAATGGATTTGTGATAGATTAGAGATAGAAATTTTCGATTGAAAAATTTCTCTATCTATTATTGTCGCAGAATTTGTCATAGAGAATGGCAGAAAATTTAACGATGACTTTAGATACGGATTTTTTCTAGCTACTTAACGCGAGAAAAAAACACTCGTTAAATCATTATCTATAAATTTTTTTACAATTATATATTAAATGCAAGCGATTCATCCTTAATTAATAATTATTACAAAATATATACATTTAGCTTTGAATTTTCCCTAGCTATATATCTAAAGATTATTTCTATCATTAATCTATTCTGAATTATTTTCTTTTTTTATATTATTTGTTTTAATATTTGATGTAATTTTTTATATTAAAAGTTTGTCATGGTCTATAGATTAGGGTTCCTTGAAAGATGCCTTCTTATATAATAATAAAAATAGGATATTATAAATATATAATAACAAAAATATATAAATACATATAAAAATTTATTTTAATAAAGCCTAAATTAACTATATATAGAATTATAAAATATTAAAAATATTTACAATATAATATTTGATTTAATTAAAAAATAAATTTAAATATCAGTATTAATAAAAACATTAAATAATTAATTCTATAATTATAATCAATTTTTAAATTTTTTGAATTAATAAATGAATATACATAAACATTTGTATTAATAAAAGCTTAAAATTATTATTTGGATGATTATAAAAAAATATTTATATAAAATCTAAAATAATGAATATATTTATATTAATAAAACTGTAATAAAAGTGTTTTTATGATTATAGGAATCTTTTAAAAAATATTTACAAAAAAATTTGAATTTTTAAAATAACACTTCAAGTGTTATAAAAAAAATAATCTCCAAGTGTTTATTAAAAGAACACTTCAAGTGTTATTTAGAGTTGCAAATTTTTTTTAAATATTACTAATGATATTTTTTTGTCCTAAAATACTTAAAATAATACTTTTCCTTATTAACACATTTGAAAAGTTCTATCTAATTGACCTTAGTTTATTTGAATTCATGTTTTATTTTTGTACTTACTAAAATTTTTAATAATTAAAGCATTGCATAAGATTTTGATTATTAGCTTTTTATATTATATTTTTATTAAAATAATAAATATTTATTTTTATGATCTTCTCTTTATAAATTAATTTAGGATTTTTATAAATTTTAAAATATATCAAATAATATAACATTTTATGACTATACATTTATTTCTTATTATTTTCATAAAAATTATAAATAAAATCCTAAAAGTCGCATGTGTTCACTGTTCATCACAGTTCCTTTCGAAAGAGGAACTGTGATGAACATAGTTTCGTGCACCATGTCGTGAGCAGGTGATGAGCATAAAAACCTAAAACTCGTCTAGTATTTTTTTTATGCACTAGGTCATGAGCATAAAAACCTAAAACTCGTCTAAGATTTTTTTTTGTGCACTAGGTCGTGAGCATTGCAAGTTACAACTTCCAGTTTGAAGTAGATAGCAACTAATTCAGAGGTGAGGATGTGTGCTTTCGTAATCTTCAACCCCATTCCATGTCTGTATGTATTAATCCATGATTCCATGCTTTATATCGTAATTTGATATGTGATTTGCTACAATTTTTAAACCTGATGGAAAAAATCCCAAAATCCAAACTATTATCATCCTTCAGGATCGCACTCGAATCACTAACTAATAATCCACTCTTAAACTCCTTCTAGTCTATTTCTGGAAAAAGACCCTCCCCCTTGTTGAACAAGCTACTAGTCTCCGTGTTTTCAGCATTAAGATGTGCCTTAGTTCCCTAATTTGTTTTATCAAGGCTTCGTAATAATGTTTAAGGGCTTCATAATTGAGTTTCAGTGAATCATTATTTGCATTTAGGAGGCCATAATCTCTCTCTAAATGCTTGGTTTTCTACATAGCATGGTGGGTTTAGAACCAAACAACTATTTGTCTTGGATGCAAGCTAAGTTTATGAGCCAGATTTTTTTCCTCTCTGGTTCAATCTTGTTTTCCACTTCAAAGTTTTTTTTTCATTGCCTTCACTTGATCTATTGTTAGGCATCTCTTCTTTAACTCTACTCCCATTTCTTAATTCTTCTACACATCCTTTTTCATCAAATCCATTTAAAAAAACATTGGTATTCTATTAAGCAAACATGATTGTTACTTTTGTTGTTTTTTTGACTAGAAAGATTTCCTTCTACTGTAGATGGTGATATCGAAATGAAAGCACAAAAGGAATTAGAGCTGGCAAATCTTATCATAAGTGGATGCGAATAGGGGAGTAGCATGTATTATTTTGAATGCAAGAATGGCAGGCATAACATTTATCTTGCCTCACATGAGTTTTCGTGCACAAAGGCAGACAAGTTCAATGTGTGTAAATTGGGAAAAAAAGATATGTCAGACTTCTGCTCACTCTATGTCCATCTATATTAGAAAAAAAATGGTTCAATGGAGAAAATTTTTGTAGAAAAACCTACAGGAGAATCTATACGCTCAGCTATGTCTAGCCTCTAGAGATATTAGTAGCGGGGGGTATATTATTCATGTTATCTATAAGTGATGATCACTACCTAGATCTCTTTTTGCTGCATACAATCCTCACGATTAACTAAACTAATTTTAAAATATTGTTGAATTAGAATAATTTAGTTTACCTTTTATTACTCACCACCTAATAATTTGTACAAACTTAAAAGATATGAAGACTTCTGCCTGTATGAAATATTTTTATGATGATGTAAGTTCAATTCAAGAATTTAATAACTATTATCTACCATATAATGATGGAAGTTCATCTATGAATGGTAAGCTATTGAAGAACAGCATGCCCTATAAGGTGAAATCATTTGGAAATGCCTTAAGCAGATAGAGCAGTGGGTCATTATTATTTTTTAATCATCTTCTTACTTCTTTTCTGATTTTATTTCTTATAGATGTGGATTCTTCATAACCATGGGTATTGTTCCACTATTTGAAGTTATTTTTGTGCTGTGATCTCTTTGTGGTACTCATTTGTGGAGCATCATAACTACAAAATCATATACCGGTGCCATGCATGTTTATTTATCCTGGTTGGCATTGACAATGATGAAGTAAGTTCCTATCGCATCTACAAAGTTGTATTTCAAGTTGTGACGGATCAATTTGTTTAGATTTTTTGTTTTTTGTCTTTTTTACTATTAAATGAGCAACGATATTAGTGACTAGAATCATACATGTTGTAGAATGACCTTGCGATTTTAGAATTGATAAATCTATTAGTTGAAACAATGGATTATCATTTTGTGAATGTGGCAGTGTTGAATTGCAACACGATGAACTTATCTGCCTCATCTTTCAATTCTTCAAATGAAGTAATTTAATTTTGTTTTTTTTTAATTATGATTTCTTAATAGTCAATGTGAGTTTGACATCATGCACCACGAGAAAAATTCTAGGTAGCTAGGGAAAATTCTTTAGAAAAATGGGGGTTTTCCATTGCTAAACTATATATAATAATGGATTAATGATGGAACCTTTCCTAATCTAAATTGCTTGTCGCAAAAATTAACGAGTACTATATTCCATAGAAATATTAACCTAATGAAATTTCTAACGCAAAATTAGCGAGGGAAAATTCCCTTAGCTAAATTAGTGGGAAAATTTTCGTAACTAAATTAGTGAGGGAAAATCCCTAGCTATTTTCATTCAAAATTTATTTTCACATTTTTAATTTTTTACATAAAATTTAATTACATATTTTTTAATTTTTATATTAAATTTAATAAAAATATAAACTATAAACCAATATTTATAATTAAAAAAAATAAAATCAGTTAATAAAATATTCTGATACAATATGTTACATAGTTAAAACAAAAATATAACAAAACTTGATTACATCTTTTTCTTTATCAATGTATCTAATGACAGTGCATACAGTATAATTTGTCTATGAAATTAATGTTGCTTTCTTTTCCCCAGCTCATCAAAATATGCATACTACTCTAGCACCTAAGCATGTCCCTCCACGGCCATCAGCATTACTTCCTTAAGTTATAGTTTACATTTCCTCTCCCCCTCCAACTCCTTCCTTGTATCTACAATTTCCCTTTTTTATCTAGCTGCACTTCCAACATCACTTTTTTTAACATTGCAATTAGTTGCATGTATGTATACTTGTTCATGTATGTATGTGCTTGTGTGTGTGTGTCTAAACACAGACACATCTACTTTCAGGCAAATACACATACCATCAAAGACAATAGAAGGAAATATTTTAGTGCTTAAAAACACACATATAGGTCTCTCAGGCATGGTAAGCACCTTCTAGTTCTTTGTCCTCTGGTACTCCATGCAGATAAAGAATATTGTTACACCTGCATATGGAGCATAACATACTACATTTACAAACCAATAAAGAACACAATACAATGTCGCTGATAATCAGATAGACTAGAGCATACAACACCAACTTCCATTTGCTAGAAATTTCACACAACGGGATAAAGATAAGCTTATTTTTAAATTCCGCATCAAGATTTCTCCAAGATTTCCAATGAACTGTCCATCAACATATTATTCTATGTTTCCCAGCTTCTTGCATTAGTCCAAGGATAATTATAAGAAAGTTAAAAAGTACCAAACAAAAGGGAAATGGAACTTGAAATGACAACATGCTGCGTGGTATTGAATTTTTTCACACCTGTAGGTTCATATAGGAATCCACCGAAGCAAGGAAACCTAAAAAAACCAACGAAAAAAAAATGAGAAAAAGAACTGCAATGCACAGGAAAAGAACACAAAGTAGCTCACCTTTGTATTTCATTCCCCACTTGAGTTTTACAATGATTGACTTTCCAGCCATGTTGTTAAGAAAAGGCTTGAGATTAATGGGGATGGTGACAATGATTCTATATATAGAAAAATCACAAAAAAAATTTATTAATAATAATGGCATTATTATTTACCGCTTGAATAATAACCAACATATTAGTTAACTAATTATGTAAATATTTTCAAATGCTTTTTTTTCATTGTTTTTACATGAAAATCATTAAAATTAGACTCTCTTATCGATTCCAAACCTTTCTTTCATGAGAATGCTTTAGAATCGATCATTTTATTGAAAGAATTTGTAATTATAACCGAATACTTGTGAGGTGGAATAAAACTATACAAATAAATAAATAATATTGAAACAAGCAAATCAATACTATATATAAAAAATCTACTAAAAGAAACATCATAATTTTTTATTCAACTAAAATTTACATATTTCTTATACCTCACATCCACAATCTCAATTACCAACATAATACTGAATGCAGAGGAAGGTACAACAATTTATGATGTCGATGGTATTGTAAATGGGGGAACTGTTGGTGTAAAAGGTGGTGTAGAAATTGATGATGGATCAAAAGTGTGTGCAGGAAGGACAATGGGTGGTGGGCTTATATCTAATAAAAGTGATGGCAAAGGTATCAAAGATGATGATGATGATTGAGATAGAGATGGTGATTGTGATGTTGAAGTCTGGATATTGTAGGTATGAGATGGTACTAAATGTGCAACAAGATGTAAAATACAAGATGAATTTCGTCCATTTCTACATCAACATCCACCTCCACCACGACCACGTCCTTTAGGTGCCATCAACTATACAAAAAATTAAAACATAAAACAAATAATAGAGATATGATGAACAACCATGCATTTTAGAATAATACACACCAATAGATTTCAACAAAATATAAAAAATCTTTGATAGTATAATATTATAAAATAATCATAACTATTTTATTATCGGCATCACTATCATCCTCCAATGGATATTCTGTCATTTCGTCTGATTCTGATGGAAGTTCCAACTCATCTGCAGATTGAAATTATTCATCTTCAATTTCTATTAGGCCACTATTTTAGTCACATAAATTTATAGGATCTTCATCTACATGCACATGCACAATATTATTAATGTTATCTTATCAGAATACCAGTGAAATAGCTATGCTTGCACTTCTTTCTTTAAATGTTGGCACTTTAAAATTTGATCGAGCTTTAATTTTACAAATCACGCACTAGTCTTTCTTATGAAGAGATAAATATGGATATGTACTATAATATAATTGAGTGGCTTGAACAACCATAATAAATGGCACATGTCGATTATATCTACTTTTATCGGTAAAATCAACTAGCTTATATTCTGAATGAATCTTTGTACTCATATTTCATGTAGGATCAAACCACGCACACTTTAATAATACAATCCTATTATTTTCAAGTCCAGAATACTCCAACTCAATAACTTATGTGAGTTGACCATGATAATCAATTTCATCTGCACTATAAATTGATCCTTTAATACTTACACCACTATTCATTGTTGCTTTAGAAGAATCGTGCATAATTGTGTGAAATTTATATCTATTAACAAAATACCTAGGATTGGTTGTCACATATCTAAATAGGCATTTACTTAGATTCTGAATGAAAATATTGAAATTTCTATTTGAATGATCATTTGCCTGTTGCATAAATTATACAAATGATGTTAAAAACTAAAAGATACCAATAAATTAAATAATTCAAAAATTTAAACTTAATAATTCTCATATTGTTTTTAAACCAATTCAGAAAATCTATTTCTAGCATACAATCATCCTCATGGCTGGAAATTGTTGGCTGCATTTTTTTAATTGCTCAACATAAATACTACACAAATATAAACAGAGGAAGAAAAATGTAAATAAATTTTAACTATGATTAAACCTACAACCATTTTGGGTATAGATACTCAATATATGGTGTAACCTTCTAACAATTAAGTAACACGTAGCACTGGGTTGCTTTGTACTCTTCATTTGTCATACATATTTTCTTTGCTCTTCCAAATGCTCTTCCAGGGTGCTTGAAGATAGATAATTTGTCCATAGAATCATCTTTAGCAGCGCATGACCTTCATCAATTCGAGATACATTTCAATTCTTTGTATTGACATGATCCTCAAAATAATAAGAACAAAAAGATGATGCTTATTCTACTAAATATGCATTGCAAATTAAACTTTCAACTTTTTCCTTGTTTCTAACATTCAATTTCAACGTATGAAGATGCCTACAATAAAAATGTTAGGTTTCAATTATATTAAATTACAATTTTACTTTATATTTGAAATAATAAAAACACAGCTACTTATATGTATTTACCTTTCAAAACGAAAAATCCACCTGTATTGTACTAGCCCTGCTATCCTGGCTTCATATGCCAAATGAATCAGAAAATGCTCCACTGAGTCAAAGAAGCTCTATGGGAATATTTGTTCAAGCTTACAAAGAATAAGTGATATGTCATTCTCCAGCCTCACCATGTTATCTATTTTGATTGTGGTTGTAGTAAGCTATTTGAAGAACAAACTAAATTCTGTAAGGACCTTCCAAACACAAAGGGTAAGTGATTCACGGGATACAATTGTTATTAATCTTTGTATAAATACATGATAGTTATGGCTTTTCATTCCTAATAATTTAAGATTCTTCATATCCACACATCTACCCATATTCGAGACATATCCGTCATAAAATTTCAAAATTTTAAGCCATTCACATAATATCTTTCTTACCTATTATCAAGTGTGTAACAAGCTTTAAAGAATTTTCCAGTTGCCTCATTCAGTTTAAATCAGGATGCTGACATTAATCATTTAGCTCTTGTCTTGATTTTAAAGTATCTTTTGTTTTTCCATCTACATTAAGGATAATGTTGAAAATATTGCCAAACATATTTTTTAAATATGCATTACATCCAAGTTATTACGAATTAAATTGGACTTCCATTAGGGCATGTCCCAAAATATATCACATTTCCTTCATCCAAATATTTTGCATATTGGTCCATTAGTTTGAATAGCATTTTTTTAGTTAGCTTCTTCATACATAAACTATGAATCTTTGCCAAGATAACATCTTCAGAATGAATAGATTGTGCAACTGTTATCACTAATGTATTTTTTCGAAATGCATTTCTATTTCTGGGAATGAATGATCCATAGGTAGAAAATTATGATGATTATCAAACGATGACTATTTACCACTGAATTTGAAAGTAAATGAATCGGACTTTTTCATACAATATGGGCATGCAAATTGTCTTGCAATACTTCAACGATACAACATTTAATATGCTGGAAAGTCACTTACTGCCCACATACGGGATGCCCGCATAATTAAATTTTTATTCTTTGAGATATCATTTGTATTTACACCAACATCCCACAAATAATTTAACACTACTATAAGAAGCTATAAGAAAACATCTAGCATGTATTTCAGATATTTTGGCCCTTGTAACTATTATTGTCAAAAACATATATTGTTCCTTCATAAACAACTTGGATATAAATTATAAAGTGTCACTATCACTGACCATGTTGAATACTATTGTTCAGATTGGCCAAATGGCTGAAATCAATCAGTGTAGAGACCTAATCTCACATTTCGACTTTCAGCAGCAAAATCTTGATGTATATGACTAGAATACTTTCAAGAAAGTGAATCTAATGGAAGAAACATCACCCCTTCTTCAATCTCATGTTCAGAATGTCACCTCATATCATTTGCTTTAGCATTTGAAGCATATAGCCTCTATAATCGAATAATTAAAGAAAGTAATACATCTTCTTAATTCAACTTTCATTTTTGTCACATATCTATAACACAAGGTGCCTTCTTAAACCAAAGATGATCACTAAAACTTAATGCTAATAACATTACTTTGACCACCCCAATATATACATACATCCATTGAAACTAACAATCAATTTTTTATACTAGTAGACTCATACGTCGTACTAACTTCTTAGTGTTGTAAAAGTTAGTGACCAAATTATATTCCAAAACAATATACTTCATTAGTTATGTCACTTGATCAAATAATTTCTCAGACATATGATTTTGTAATTTCATGCTCATAAGTTGAGCCACAAGTGACAATTTCGAATGTGTTTTATAGCCATGCCACAACTCATTATCTGTAGCATTAAGTATTTAATAAAATTTCTAAGCTTCAGGTTTTGGTGGTTCATCCATGTAATCCAAATTGAAGTCAGCACTAGTAGCTTACATGACCATTCTATGGTATGTGTATGATGCTTCTTCACCACATGAAAATAATTCAATACCCTAATTTTGATCAATGATCAGAGTGATTGTACTTTCCCCATAATAAATCCAAACAAAATAATTTGGTACAAAGCCATATTTAGCCAAATGATATCTTAGAGTGTTTACATCACGAAATCGGATATTCTGACACTTGTGGTTCTTACACTGACACTTAATTTTTTCTCCATCCATCCATCTTGATTGACTACCCACAAAGTTGATGAAAGTTTCAAGCCTCCTCAAAAAAAATTGATTCAAATTCCATTCATAAACCTTTTGTACATCCACTGATGATCTGAACTCATTCTGCCTATTTTATTTCCAAAGAATAATGCTCAATTATTATTTTGAATGAAACATATAATTACTTAAAAATATACTAATAATTAAATAAAATTACTTACAAATGAATATTTAAATATTAGATATTGTAAATATCGAGGTAATACATTTGCAGAATTTGCTTTAATAAATAAAGCATTTTTTAGCATGGTAAAGATTAATAGATATCATGCTATTACTAGATGAATGAAGTAAAATATGTTAATGGACAAGAAAGGAAAGCAAAAAGAAATAAATTGAAATTTTAAGGAGTAAGCTTCTCACTTCTCAATAAAGATCAAATAGCACAATTTTTATTATGATTCAACTCAATCTTTGAATATTAAAATAAAAAAAAAGAATAAAATAATGGAATGGATATTCAATTCCAAGAACTCTTGGAAAATGAATTTATGAAGAATTCAGACATGAATGAAAACATATTTGGAATCGAAAACATATCATACAAAGTATTCAACTAGAAAACATAGATGTGAAGCAAGCTACAATTATAGATTTCTAGCCTTACAAATTTAAGCAAGTTAGAGATACAAATAATTATAGACATTAACACTATAATTATTTTGTGGAAAACTACAATCAAAAGATAGTTTGGTTAAGAAAACTTACATACACCTCAATTAATACCTAATCAATACGAAAAATGGGAAATTATTAATTTAACAAAATTAAAGATATGACCATCACTTATATACTAGTAATTAATGATTTTAAAACTTGTAATGATTTACTACAAACATCTAGATTAATATTGTGTGCATGAGGAGGATCTTCAGTCATTTATATTATTGTTATAATAACTTCACTTTACACAATATTATTCTGACACAAATATCTATTATATAATTTCAATGGAAAATGCAATATATGGTAATAGTTAAGCTAAAAGAAGAATTTTGTAATAACAAACAGCAAAATCAAAACACACCCTTAGCAAATGCAATGGTCTTGTGGACAATCGCAATAAAAATGTTTAATGTTAATTAATTTTAATTTGAGACTATAAAATAAAAATGATAAAATAATATTTTTTTGTATTCCAATGCTTTACAATATTATTTAAATAAGATTATGATACTATTTTAACAACTCTCATTTATTAGTAATAATGTGTATTAATACTCAAATTTCAATTAGAATAACAAAAACAAAGTGTTTTGATGCATTCTAAAGATATATAATTGTATTCCATATATATTTATGATTTATATTTAATTTTATTTATTAAACATTTTTTTATAATGTAACAAATTTTTAATATGAATCAATGGATAAAATTAAAATTCAATGAAGTTCAATGATGCTTTATTTGTTTGTTAATATTCATGTGTCCGTTTTTTTTCAATGAATTTAAATGAGCTTGAATATTAATCGATATTTTTTAACATTATTCCACGTGTTCAATAAAATATATATACCTACACACAAAAAACAATATATATATATATATATATATATATATATATATATATATATATATATATATATATATATATATATAACTATCAAAATAAATAAATAAATAAATAATTATATATATATATATATAAACATCAATTAAATATGTATATATATACATATTGACACATCAAAAACAAAAGGCTCAATACATTGAATCTTGAGATAAAAGTGAGCCTCCTTGGAGGTTGTAAGTTCAAACTCCATGAGCTACAAAAATATTGTCAGGATAAGAAATAATGCCACATTTAGTTATATTTAATTATATAGAGTTTTATAAAGTTATTCAAATAATTATAAATAGATATACACTTATAGTTAAACATAATGTTGTATGTTGTTATACATGAAATTATAAATATAGTTACATGTGGTTATACATGTAGTTACACATATAGTTATACTTATATTTATACATGTAGGTATATTTATTAGTTCATATAATTTTATAAATTTATACATATAGTAATCTATAAATATAGATATAGTAAAATACATTTTTAAATACTAATATATAAAAATGTATATTAAATATATGTTAATTATATTTTTTAATATAGCTATGTATAATATTTGTATAGTTATACATGTAGTCAAAGACAATTATTTATAGTTATATGTTCTTATACCTATAGTATATATTGTTAAAAATAGAGTTATATATATATCTAAACATATAGTTATATATATAGATATATTCATACAAGTAGTTATAAGTAGTTATATATAAATGTATACAAAGTTATAAACAAATATATAGATTTACATATATGTAACATAAATGTATACATAGTTACAGATATTGTTATATTTAATTATATATAGTGTAACATAGTTATACAAATATTTATATATAGTTATACACATATAGTTAAACATAATGGTGTATGTTGTTTAACATGTAATTATAAATATAGTTATATGTGGTTATATATATAGTTACATATATAATTATACTTATATTTATACATGTAGGTATATATATTTTTTCATATAATTTTATATATTTATACTTATAGTTATGTATAGGTATAGATATTATAAATATTTATACATGTAGGTATATGTATTTTTATATACTAATATATTAAAATGTATATTAAATATATTGTGTTAATTATATATTTAAATATAGTTATGTATAATGTTTTTTTAGTTATACATATAGTCAAAGACAATTATTTATAGTTATATGTTCTTATACCTATAGTATATTTAGTTAAAAATAGAGTTATATATAGCAAAACATATTGTTATATATAGAGATATTACTACAAGTAGTTAAAAGTAGTTATACATAAATGTATACAAAGTTATAAACAAATATATAGATTTAAATATATGAATACATATTTAGACTTTTTTTTGAAGTGATGTTTCATTTGGAAAAGGCACATTTTATGTTGGATGAGATGGTCATGAATGGTGCATCATGAAGATGAACATGTCTAACATCCTTAACCCAATCCACCTGATGGAGAAATCATCGTTATAATGCTTTACATGTTTTATGCAAACTAATGTACTCTTTCTATTCATTTTCATGCATATAATGGATGAATATCATGTGTTCATGGGCTTCTTTTTATGTTTCATTCAACTTTAATTTATAATAAATGATAAAAATAGGATATGAATAATGATTTTTCTTGCTCTCATATTTCATTACACTTTCCTAAGCAAATCTTCCATGGAATAAGTTTACACCTTTGATAATTCTCCTATTTTTTATACTTTTTACCCTTAGGCTCTTTTATGGTTTGAACAACGGGCTTAACAATGACTTCTCTTAACTAACGTTTATCTATTATTTTCTCTAAAAAAATCTTTTTTATTTAATTTTCTTAAAGTTCTAGTGGTCTGGGTCTTTGATATCATGTAGAAGTAAAAATGAAATAATGCAGCTTTATTACCCATGATGCATGAATAATATAACCTATGAGATTGGGAGCACCCTTAACACTATGAGTAGCTCATTGACTAAACTATATAAAAATTAGAAACATATCTCAAACAAAAAAAACATAATCTAATATTATTTTTTTTTTCCCATGATACTCTAGGTTAAACACACAATGCTAAAATATCTTCGTTATTCTTATAAATAATTGTAGCTACTAATTGTTGTTTGGACCATTTCTGCATCTCTTATAGATGACTATACTTTCAAGAATACATCATTAAAAATTAGTGCAATTCATTGGATATTTTCAAGAGGGAGGCTGTATGCTTGTTTATGAGTTCATGCACAATGCAACATTGAAGGAGCATATTTATGGTAACTCAAATCTTATATAAAGTACAATGAATATCAACTGGAAGTCAGTTCATTATGCGTGTAACATTGATAGGCCAATTCACAAATAGAGAAAGTATCAAATCAGATCAAGCAGCTCGAGATTATAGAAGATGGAGCAAAAGGTGTTTTTAAAATTTTATGAGAGTTTGATCTATTTTGCAAGCCATAGCTGTTAGTTTGGTGCATGGTCCAGCGGACAGTGATGCGATGAGATATGCCCCGTAGATGCTAAAGCCATGGTGCATAACTACTGGAAGTGAACAGTGGTGTGTGGTGGTGTAGTGAACTTGCATGTGTGCTTGATGTATAGGACGTGCACCATGTGAATTTTTGATGCATCCATGGTGTAGTGTGTGAAAAATGTAGCTTGTGCTCATTGGGTTTTTTTATATGTATCAAAGAAAGTGATTTTCCATGTAGAATCATGTGAGTAAAACCTATATAGTTGTTATGAAAGTGGCCACTACTTTGGTGGTTCCATAACTATTTGACTACTACAATAAATGTTGAGAGTTAAGTGTGTAATGAAAAATATAATATTTAATTTATTTATATCTAGCATAAATTTTTTATTTTCTATTTTCATAGGAACTCATTGAAAAATGTATGACTACTACTTCTAAGCCAGTATAAGTTTTATGAATCTTCACATAACTCTTTTGAAGGAAGAAAAGTAGGAAATGAAAGAAGTGAATGATGAGATGAAAGAAAGAAAGAATGCAATGCAATAGTATATGACCTATATGGAGTCACAACTAGTAGCATTGACGAGACAGATAGCACTCCGAGTTCCAGAAGTGTACCCACCAGAGAACCTAGCACAAATGCACCAGTTAATGATGAGGATGATAGTTTAGTTTTATAAGATTATATATCTATGTTATGTTTTTATTTTAACTATGTAACTATTGTATCAGAATAATTTATTAACTGATTTTACTTTTTGTTAATTATAAATAATAGTTTATAGGATATGTTTTTTTTCAAGTTAATATAAAAGTTAAATATATGTAATTAAAAATATTTGGTAAAAAAATAAAATTATGAAAATTGTTTTGGAATGAAAATAGCTAGGGATTTTTCCTTTGCTAATTTAGCTAGCAAATTATATATATATATATATATATATATATTTATTCGAAAAATATTAATTACTACTGTTAATTATGATCGAAATTAGCAAGGAAATAAATATAATTAGTAGGGAATTTTCGACATTCAAAAATTTGCTAGGAAATTTTTTTATTGCTAAAATTTTGTGAAAAGCACATTAGCTTGGGATAATTTGCATCATAAATCTGTTGTAAATCTATTTTAGCGATGGGATAAGCCCAATAATCTAGGGAAATTTCCCTTACTATTTGAGAATTTTTTATAGTATTTATTTTTTTCCTATATGTCTATCTATCTATATATCAATGTATCATTCTATCTATCTATCTATTTATCCAACTATCTATCTATATAATTATCTATCTATCTATCTGTCTATCTATCTACCTATTTATCTATCTATCTATTTGTCAATGTTTTTATCTATCAATCTATCTATATGACAAT
>JAREIK010010432.1:0-77966 GCA_029783825.1 Sapria himalayana
GGTTGATATCCATGTAAACATATAGACAGATGGATAGATTGTAGATAAATAGATATAGAGATAGATAGATAGATAGATATAGAAATAGATAAACAGGTAGTCAGATAGACAGATAGATAGAAATAAAGATTGATAGATAGACATATTGATAAATTGATAGATTAATAGTTAGACATATAGACATATAAAAATGTAAACAGATAGATATATAGATAGGTAGTTAAATAAACATATAAATAGATAAACAGATATACAGATAGTCAGATAGATAAACAGACAAATAGATATATAGTTATGTAGATGGATAGATAGATAGACAAATACATATATAGATGGGAAAAAATATAGATAGATAAATAGATAGACAATTAGATAGATAATCAAAAGACATATAGATAGATATACAGAAGACAATAAAATCGAAACTCAGATAGACAGATATAAAGATAGATAGTCAGATCGATAGAAGATAGATATAGAGATATACTGATATTCAAATATACAGATAGACGGATGGATAGATAGGCAGATAGATAGCCACACATACAGATTGACAAATAGATAAATAGACAGATAGACATATATATAGATAGAGCATATAGATAGATAGATATAGATAGATAGATAGAAAGACAGATAGTCATATAGATTGATAAATAGATAGAAAGATAGAAATATAAAAATATAGACAGATAAGCATATAGATAGATAGACAAATAGAGAGTTAGGCATATAGACATATAGAAATATAGACAGATAGATATCCTAATAGATAGATAGATAGACAGATAGATATATAAAAATATATATATATAGATACACAAATAGATAGATAGATAGACATATAGACAGAAAGACAGATAGACATATAGACATATAATCAGATAGATAGATAGATAGTTAGATAGATAGATAGAAAAATAGACAAATAGGAAGTTAGATAATTACATAACTATATAGATAGATAGTTAACTTGAAAGATAGAAAAATATATAGATGGGAAGAAAGACAATTACACATATAAATCGATAGATAGATAGATAGATATACAGAAGACAATAAAATAGAAACTCAGATAGACAGATAGAAAGATAGATAGTTAGATCGATAGAAGATAGATATAGAGATATACTAATATTCAAATAGACAGATGGATGGATGGATAGATAGGCAAATAGATAGCCAGACAGACAGACAGATAGATAAATAGATAGATAGACATATATATAGATATACCATATAGATAGATAGATAGATAGTCATATAGATAGATAAATAGATAGAAAGATAGAAATATAGAAATATAGACAGATAAGCATATAGATAGATAGACAAATAGAGAGTTAGACATATAGACAGATAGAAAGATAGACAGATAGATATACTAATAGATAGATAGACAGATAGATAGACAGATAAATAGATAGATATATAGATAGAAAGACATATATATAGATATACAGATAGATAGATAGACAGACATATAGACAGAAAGGCAGATAGACATATAGACAGATAGTAAGATAGATAGATAGACACATAGACGTATAGACAGCCAGCCATATATATAGATAGTTAGATAGATAGATAAATATACAGAAGACTGGTGAAGAGATAGACAAATAGACAAATAGACAGATATATTGATAGACAGATATATATATAGACATATATATAGATATACATATATATAGATAGACCATATAGACAGATAGACAGATAGATTGATAGACATATAGATAGATAAATATAAATATATATATACACAGATAGATAGATAGATAGATAGACATATAAATAGATATAAATATAGACCAATATATAGATAGATAGATATACAGATAGATATACAGATAGATATATAAATAGATAGACAAATAAACAGATATATTTATTGATAGAAAGTCATATAGACATAGACTGATAGATAAAAAGATAGATTGCCAAAAAGACAGATAAATAGATACACTAAATAAACAGATAAGCATATAGGTAGATAGCTAGATTCACGGATAGACATATAGGCAGATAAATTGATACACATATACACAGATAGACACATAAAGAGATAGAAGGATAGATAGATAGACATAGAGACAAATAAATAAATTGATAGAAAGTCATATAGACATAGACTGATAGATAAAAAGACATTGCCAAAAAGATAGATAAATAGATAGACTAATAAACAGATAGGCATATAGATAGATAACTAGATTCACAGATAGACATATAGACAGATAGACAGATATACAAATAGACATATAGACAGATAAAAAGATAGACTGATGAATAGATCATTAGTAGTAAGATAGACAGACTGATAGACAAATAGTATGATATATAGATAGTATGATTGGTAGATAGCCAAATAGACATATAGATAGATAGAATGATAGTCAGATAGTTAGATAGACAGATAAATAAATAAATAAATAGATGGATAGACATATTAACATATAGATAGATAGATAGATTGACAGATATACATATAGATAGATATACAGATGATAGATAGACATATAGACAGATAGAAAGATAGATATATAAATAGATAGATAGATAGACTGATAGATAGATAAACAATATAAATAGATAGATAGATAAATATATAGAAAGGTAGATCAATAGATAGACAAATAGACAAATAGACAGTTATACCAAAGATAGATAGACAAATATATAGATAGACAGATATACAGATCGATAGATATATTGATTGATAGAGAGACATAAAAATAGAGAGAGATAGGTAGACATATAGATAGATAGATAGAAAGATAGACAGATAGATAGAAAGATAGATGATTAAACAGATAGACAAATAGACAGATAGATAAATAGATAGACAAATAGACAAATAGAAAAATTGATAGATAGACAGATATATATACATATATACAAATAAATTGATAGAAAGATAGTTAGATAATTAGATAGATAGAGAGACAAGTAGATAGATAAAGAGAAAAACCAATAAATAGATAGTGAAATAGAGAGATAGACAGATAGATAGACAGTTAAATAGACAGATAGACAGAGAGAAAGATAGATAGATAGACAAAAAGTCAGATAGACAGATAGACAGATAGATTTAATGATAGATAGATAGATAGATATATTGAAAAATTTATAGATAGATAGATAGACATATAGATATACAAATAGACACGTAGATAGAAAGACAAATAGAAGATTGATATAAATATAGTTTAACAATTAGATAAATAGACTGATAGAAAGAAAGATAGATAGATAGGTGGACACATAGACAGATAGACACATAGATAGACAGAAGATAGATAAATAGATAGATAGACATATAGACAAAAGAGAGAGACAAAAATAAAGAGATAGACATATTGTCAGAAAGACTGATAAATAGATTAATAGATTAATAGAAAGACATAAAGACATATAAACTGATAGACATATAGATAGATTAATAGATAGATAGATAGACTAATAGATATATACGCTGATAGACCAATAGATAGATTGAAAGATTTATAAATAGATAGATATATTAATAGATAGATAAATAAATAGGTAGATATTTAAATAGACAGATAGATAGATAGATAGATAGACAGATGGATATATACACAGATAGATAGAAAGATAGTTATATGGACATATAGGTAGATAGATATATTGACAGATAGGTAGATAGACATATATACAGATAGACAGCTAGAAAAGTAGATATATAAAGAGATAAACTGATAAATAGATATACAAATAGAGCGATAAATAGAATACCATATAGATAGATAGACAAATAGACAAAAATAGATAGAAAGATAGATAGACAAATAGAAATATGGACAGATAGACTGATAGGCAGATATAGAGATTGAAAGATAGCAAGATAGACCAATAGACAAATAGAGAGAATGTAGATAGACAGATAGACATATAGGTAGATAAACATATAGACATATAGATATATAGATAGATAGATAATCAGATAGACAGATAGATAGATAGATAGATAGACAGCTAGACAGATAGGAAGAAATATTGATAGATAGATAGAATGATAGATAGACAGACAGATAGATTTGATAGATAGATGAATATATAAATAGCTATATAGATAAATGGATAGATAGATAGATAGATACATAGAAATGTAGACAGATAGACTAACAGAGAGATAGACATATACACATACAGACTAATAACAGTAGACAGACAGACAAACAAATAGATAGAACGTATAATAGACAAATAGACAAACATAAAGATAGATTTACAAATAGTTAGATATATATATATATAGGCATATGGTAGATAGACATAGACAGATAGAAATTTAAAGAGTGATAGATAGACATATATAGAAATAGACAATACAAAATATAATCAAATAGATAGATAGACATTTAGAGAGATAGATAGATAGACATATACACATATAGATAGATAGTGAGATAGTCAGATAGATAGATAGATAGACAGATAGACAAGTAGAAAGATAAAAAATAAACTGATAAATAGATAGATAGATAGATAAATTATATAGATAGAAAGATATATAGATAAATACATAGATAACAGATAGATAGATAGACATATAGATAGATAGATAGACAGGTTTACATATAATTAGATAAACAGATAAGATACGTAGACAGATATATAGATACATAGATAGATAAAAAGATAGATAAATAGTTAGATAGAAAGATAGATAGAGATATACATATATAGAAAAATAGAAAGATTGTCACATTGAAATATATACAGATAAACAAGAAGATAGAAAAAGAGATAAACTGATAAACAGATATATAGATAGAGAGATAGATAGATATAGCATATAGATAGATAGAAAGAAAAAAAGTTAGACAGATAGAGAGATAAATAGATAGCTAGACAGACACATAGATAGATAAACAGATAGATACATACATAGATAGACAGATAGACAAATAGATAGATAGATAGATAGACATATAGATATATACATAAATAGACAGATAGAAAGATAATTAAATAGATATATAGATATATAGACAAGTAGATAGATAAAGAGAAACTAATAAACATATAGACAGAAAAAAGATAGACAGATAGTACATATACCATATAGATAGATAGATAGATAGATAAATAGATACATAGATGGATAGATAGACAGATAGAGATATAGATAGAAAAACATATAGACATATAGACAAATAATCAAATATATATATTTACAAATAAAAAGATATACAGATATATAGATCGTCAGATAGATAGATAGATATCCTGATAGCAATATAGCAAAATAGGCAGAAAGACATATAGATAGATACACACAAATATAGATATACAAAGAGCTATATAGACAGATGGGTTGATAGATTCGTAGATATATTGATAGGTAGATAGATAGATAGATAGATAGATAAAAAATAGATAGATACATCAAATAATAGATAGATAGCTAGCTAGCTACATAGATAGAAAAATAGAAAGAAAGAAAGAAAGATGGTTAAACAGATAGACAAATAAAAAGATAGAAAGACAGACAGATAGACAAACACATAGACAAATAGACAGATAGACACATAAACAGATAGACATATAGTTTGTCACATAGATAGACAGACAGACAAACACACAGACACATAGATAGACAGATAAATAGATATACAGATAGATATAATGGAAAATAGAGGATAGATGTAGAGAGATAGAGATTTAGTGAGATATATAAATAGATAGATATTCAAATAGATAGATATATTGATAGATAAATAGACAAATAGACAAGTAGATAGTAAAAGAGAACCTGAAAAATAGATATACTGATATTTAAATAGACAAATAGATAGACAGAAAGACCCTATAGAAATATAGATAGAAAGATAGATAGAAAGAAAGAAGATAGATAGATATATAGATAAATTGATAGATAGATAAAGAGATAGACATATAGATAGATAGAGAGATAGACATATAGGTAGATAGAAAGATAAATAGATAAATAGATAGATAGATTGACTAAAATACATATAGATAGATAGACAAATCATTTAGATAAAAATTTAGATAGATAGACAAATAGACTAATAGATAGATAGACAGATAGACAAATAGAAATATAAACAAATAGATAGATAGATAGATATACAGATAGATAGATTAAAAATAGATAGATAGATATATAGATAGATAGATACAAAATATAAAAATAGATACATTGATAGTTAGATAGATAGACATACAGACAGATAGATAAATAGAGAGACATACAGTCACACATACAGACAGAAGACAAATAGACAGACAAAAAAATAGATAAAAAAAATAAACAAATAGACAAATAGACATGTAGATAGATAGACAGAAAGATAGATAGACAGATAGATACATAGATAGACATAAAAAAAGATAGACAGATAGATTGATTAATAGATAGTTCATAGGTAGATAGACATATAGACAGACATACAGATACATAGATAGATAGATATATAGAAAGATAGAAAGAAAGATAGATATATATATATATATATATATATATATACAGATAGATAAATATAGATATAGAAAGATACTCAGATAGAAAGATAAATAGACAAATAGACTAATAGATAGATATATAGACAAATAGATAGATAGACAAATAGATAGATAGATAGATAAAAAATATATTGATAGGCCATCAAGATAGATAGTTATATATATAAATTGAGAGATAGACAGATAGATAGATAGACAGATAGAATGATAGACAGATAGTTATATAGATAAATAGAGAGATACACAGATAGACAAATAAATAGATAGATTGATATATAGATAGATAGATAGACAGACAGATAGATACATATATAGATATATAGATATATAGACAAATTGATAGATATATAAATATATAGATTGATAGAAAGATACATAGATAAAAAGATAGAAATATTGTTAGTTAGATATATAGTCATATAGACATATATATAGATAGATATATATAGACATACACACACACACACACACACACACACACACATATATATATATATATATATAGATAGTCACATTGATAGATAGACAGATAGATATAGTGATTGACAGATAAATAGATAGACAGATAGATAGATAGATAGACAAATAGATAGACAAATAACTTGATAGATAGACAAATAGATAGATAGACTAATAGATAGATTGATAGATAAACAAATATACAAATAGCTAGATAGATATATAGATAGAAAAAAGATAGATCTAAAAGATAGACAGCTAGTGAAATAGATAGTTAGATAGATAAACAAATAAATAGATAGATAGATTTACATATAGAAAGAGGGGTAGATATATACATAGATAGATTGATATACCGATCGACAGATAGATAGATAGACAAATAGATAGATAAAAAAAAGGTAGATAGACAAATAAATAGATAGATAGATATATAGAGAAATAGATACAGAGATAGAGAAATAGATATAGAGCTAAATAGATTGATTGACAAAAGATAGATTTTAAAGATAGACAGTTAGTCAGAAAGAGATATAGATATAAAAAATATATATAGATAGATAGATAGATTTACTTATAGATAGATAGATTGATAAATAGATAGACAGACAAATAGATAGATATCCAGATAGAAAAATAGCCAAATAGGCTGATAGATAGAAAGATACATAGATTTATATATATATATATATATGTATATAGACAGCCTTATAGACTAATAGGCAAATAGATAGATAGGTAGATAGATTGATAGATAGATAGACAAACAAATAGACTTAGAAAAAGACAGCAAGATAGATAGATAGACACACATAGACACACACACACACATAGTCACATAGATCAACAGACAAACAAACACTTAGACATACATATAGATAGATATATATTTGCAGATTTATAGATAAACAAACACTTAAATGAATTGTATAGCATGGGAAAAAAGCTTTAGTATAGCATCATTATGTATATCACTATTCCCTTAGTTGCACATATATTTATTTGATTGTGTGAATGAATAGCAAAACACAACAATTCTTTCACTAATTATGAATATTCTTGATTAAATGAGTATTCTAATTTGAGTTGGATATAAGTTTTAAGCAAAAGATTAATAATTTTTGTAATTTTTAATATAAAATCTATAAATATTATCTCTTGATAAAATAAAATTTTATTATATTTTAACAAAAAACAATGTCAACTTGACAAATCAAGTAGCACAACCTAAGTCGTTATTCACTTGCAAACTAGGCAACAATTATCTAGGTTGAGTATTTTTAGCCTACTAAATCAATGTGAGCAACCAAACTCTCTAATATATTAGTTTTTCCGAACTTAATTGCCAATTAAACTAATAAATATTTTGGCATAACCCAAAATATCATCTCTAACACAAGCATAATAAAAAGTCATAACTTCGATCACTTGTAAACTCTTTTGAATCATAAACTATAAAATATATGATTTGCTTTGAATTAAATTGTTCATGAATAAATAAAATATATTATGTTAAATAATAATTTAAACAATAAGATTTAAAAGAATACTAACGTTTCATCCTATGCATTATTTGTGATCAGCTAGCATTCATAAAAATTTTATATAATCTTAATATCAATTCTTTCTCAAGTAAGCTTGGTATTTATGTTGTATGTATGCCAGCTTGAATGGAAGTTGAGATTATCGTTGAATTGTTTTTAATGGTTTATAGTGTTGTACATAAAGGTTCACCAACCTATTTCCAATTTTTAAATATCTATAACCTAATTTATGCATATTTTTTCAGAATATTTACATTCAAACTTGCTGTAGAATTAACAATGCTTGTATGATTTACCAATGCCAAAAAAGTTGATGTTGTTAGCTCAGCACCAACACCCTTAACTTCTTGTATTACAAAAGTAATATCATCAAATCAAACTTCAGTTTAAAAATGAAAGGAAGACAAAAATTTGACACTTAATCATACTAACATTGGTCAACAGAAAAGTTGCCCATGAGGCAAATGCATAAAAAATTAGGTCCAGTGAATAAACTAACAGTCTCGATAGATATAGGACAATTGAACTAATTCAGTATCATGGTATTAAGTAATCAACATGTAATTATAACAAAAGAAAAATAAAATTAATAAAAGATACTCTAGAGAGATTACTAGCAGATATCTAATTGCTATACAATAAGAAATTTGTTGAGCAGTAGATTCCAAGGACTCACTTCAATTTTTTCTCGGCTATTAAAGTCAATCCTAGGTACACAGTTCTTCCTATCACCTGCTAAAGTGGATACTTAATATTAATAAATGGTAAGAATATAGAGCTTAAACTTTTCAAAAAAAACATGAAAAAAAAATTATCTTGTGTGAGATTGATCAAAATTATCAAGTTAGATCATCAAACCAATTTCAAAGATCATATATTCCATTCTTCGTCAAAAACTGAAAGCATGGACCAAATAATGCAACAAATGCTAACACAACATGAGGTCTTCAAATTGAAAGAACACTAATTAAGTTATGATTCATGATACTTCATGTTTTAAAAAATACAGAAAATATTGCCTCCTTGATGCTATTTTGGTTGGCCACCAATTAGGTTATCGTTCATGTTTAATTTATTTAAATTTTAAAATATTAATATTTATTTATTTATTTGTTATTTTAAGATTACATATTATATTTTAAATTTACTATTATTTTTTATTTTTTTAATTTATTATAATAATTTACTCAATGTTTTAATTCTTATAAATTTTAGTAGAGGCAAAAGTAAAACTTCAATTAAAATAAACTTAGGGTCAGTTTGGTAGTGATTTTCAAAAGTGTTAATAGGGCTTAAAATAATTTTAATTGCATTAAGAACAAAAAATATCATTAGTAAAATTTTTTAAAACTTTTTTTAAATAGTAAAAAAACACTTGAAGTATTCTTTTAATAAATAATAGGAGATATTTTTAGTATAACTCGTTAAAGTTTTTGGATGTAATTAAAACATCAATTTATTTATCCTTAAATATCAATTTATTTTATTTTAAATTTAATGAAAAATATAATTTTTTTATAATTCAAATATTACCAAACTTTTAGTAATAATTTATTTTAAAAATTTCTATAATCATTAAATTTTTTTAAAAGTTTTATTATTATAAATATTTATCTATTTATCTGTTAATTTAGATTTTTGGTAAAGATTTGTTTTAGAAGCATATAAATAATGATTTTAGGTTTTTAGTAACACAAATGTTTATGTAAGTTAATTTATTATTTCATATATTTTAAAAAATATTAAGAATTATAGAATTAATTATTTAATTTATTTATTAATACAAATATTTAAACATCTTTACATATTAATTCAAAAAATATTTTGTATATTTTTTTAAAATTTTATTATCATAAAAATATTTATTTTAGTATTTATTAATATAAATTTTTATTCGTATTTATATATATTTGAAATTATTTATTTATAATATCTTATTTTTATAATTATATGAGGTGAGATGTCTTTCAAGGATCCCTCATCCATCGACCATGATAAATCTATAATACACAATTTCATCATATATTAAAACAAATAATATAAAAAACAAAAAAATAATAATTCAGTAGAGATTAATATAGAAATAATTTCGAGCTAAATAACTAGGGAAAATCCCTAACTAAATATATATTTTTTATGAAAATAATAAGTTAAGGACTAATCGCTTGTTATTAATATATAATTATAAAAATATTAATCCAAGTAATGATGTAGCGAGAGATTTTTTGTCAAGCTAATTAGTTAGGGAAAATCCATTTCTAAAGTCATTGCTAAATTTGTCGCCAATCATTGTGCAAAAATTTATGAAAATATAAGCTGGGGACATTTTTCCATTGAAAATATTGGTCACTAATCTATCACAAATTTGTTATTCAATATGAAATCAACTTCTCTTGCTATTCCCTAGATAATCCCTCGCAAATTAGCTAGGGATTATTTTCCTAGCTAAATTTGCGTAGCTAAAAAGATAATTTTTTATAGTGTAGAAAAATTGATTGATAGATATATATATATATCGATAGAAAGATAGATAGATAGACAGATACAAAATATATAGATAATCAAATAGATTGAAAAATAGATAGATAGATAGATAGACAGAGAGATACATATATAGCTAGAAAGATTGATAGATAGATAAATAGGCATATCGACATAGAATGATAGTCAAATAGATAAATATATAGATAAAAAGAAAGACAGATAGACAAATAGATTGATAGACAAATAGATAGATAGATAGATAGACAGATAGACAAATAGATAGATAGACAGATAGAAAAATAGATAGACAGATAGAAGGATAGATAGATAGACAGGTCGATAGATAGGAAAATAGAGAAATAGTTAGAAAGAAAGAAAGATAGATAGATAGCTAGATAGATAGAAACAACAAAAATAAATAGATAGATAGATAGATAGACAAATAGATAGTTAAATAGATAGATTAATTGATTGATTGATTAACAAATATAGTGATATATAGATAGTTAGATTAATTGATAGATAGAAAAATGGACAGATTGATAGATAGCAAGATATATAAATAGCTAGACAGATAGATAGATAAATAGAATGATAGCTAGATTGATAGATTGATTAATAGATAGTTTATTTGATTGATTGATTAATTGATTGATAAATAGATAAATAATTAGATAGATTGATAGACAAATTGATAGATAGACATATAGACTAATAGATAAATAGACTGATATATAGATAGATATATTGATTGATTGGTAGATAGATAGATAGATAAAGAGAGATAGATAGGTAGATTGATAGATTAATAGATAGAAAGTAAGACATATAGATAGATATACATATATGTAGATAGGAAAATAGACAAATAGATAGATATAAACATAGTCGGATAGACAAATAGACAAATAGATAGATATACTAATAGATAGATAGATAGATAAACAAATTGATAGATAGATAAATCAATTCAAAGATATAAAGGCAAATAGATAGCTATATAGATAATTAAATAGACCAAAAAATAGATAGATACATAGATAGATAGAAAGATAGATTGGTAGACAAATAGATAGATAGATAAATGATAGATAGACAAATAGATGAATAAAATGATAGATAGATATACATATGGATAGATAGAACGAATGATAGAAAGAAAGAAAGATAGATATATAGATATATAGACAAATAAATAGATAGATAGATGAATAGGTAGTTTGATTGAAAGATAGGCAGACAGACAGACAGATATAAAGATAGATATATAGATAAATAAATAGATAAATAAATAGATAAATAGATAGTTAGAACATTAGATAGATAAATAGAGAGAGAGATAGATAGATAGATAGAAAAAAATAATAAACAAACAGATATATAGATACATCTATAGAAAAAAAGAAACATAGAAAGATAGATAGACAGATAGAGAGAAAGAAAGATGGATAGATCATATAAATATATAGACAAATAGATAGATAGATAGAACGATAAAAAGATAGATAGATAGAGAGAAAGATAAATAGATAGATAGATAGATAGATAAATACAAAGAAAGTAAGATAGATAGATAGATTGATAGATAATTAGGCACATAAATAATTAAAAAGATAGATATTTATAAAGATAGATAAATAAACAAATACATAGATAGACATATAGATAGATTGAAATTAAGATAGATAGATATATAAAATGATAATTAGATAAATAGATAGAAAGATAAATAGATAGTTAGAAAGAAAGAAAGATAGATAGATAGATAGACAAATAGATAGATAGATAGATATATATATATATATATATATATATATATATATTATGTTAGATAGATAGAAAAATTGATAGACTTATAGATAAATAGATAGTTAGATATATAGATAGATAAATAGATCAAAAAATAGATAGATATAAAGATAGATAGATACATAGATAGATAATTAGATAGATAGATAGATAGATAGATACACAAATACATAAATAGATATAAAGATAGATAGATAAATGGATAGATAGGTTGATTGATTCACAGAGAGTTACCTAGAAAGATAGATAGATAGAAATAGATAGATAGATATATAGATAGATAGATATATAGAGAGATAGACAAACATATATATATATATATATATATATATATATATATATATTTCTAGATTGGTATATAAATCGATAGATAGATAGATAGATTGATTGATATATATATATATATATATATATATATATTGACAAATATATAGATATATAGATAAATAGATAGATAATTATAAAGATAAATTTCTTGATACACACATAAATAGATAGACAGAGAGAATGAAAGACAGATTGATAGATAGACATATTGATAGATAAATAGATAGACAGATAAAAAGTAGTCATACAGATACATAGATAGATAGATAGACTCATGGATAGATAGATAGGTAGGTAGACAGATAGATAGATAGAAAGATAGAAAGATATATAGATTGATTGATATAAAGATAAATAGAGAGATCGGTATGTAGGTAGAGAGATAAAGAGATAGATAAATAGATAGACATATATATAGATATATAGATAGAATGATCGACAAATAAATAGATTTATAGATAAATATATAGACAGATAGACAAATAGAATGATAGATAGAAAGATAGATAGATAGATAAATAAATAGACAGATAGATAGATATACAAATTGATTGATAGATAGATATACAAATTGATTGATAGATAGATAGTCTAATAGACTGGTAGACTTATAGATAGATAGATAGACATGTATACAGATAGACAGATATGATGATAGAAAAAAATAGATAGATATGTTGATTTATTGACAGATAGATTGATTGATAAATAGACATATTGACAAATAGACAAATAGACAGATATAAAGATAGAGAGATAAACAGATTGATTGATTGATTAATTGATAGATATATAGATAAATAGATAGATAGACAGATAGATAGATAGAAAGTTAGACATACTAAAAGATAGATAGATATACAGATAGACATATAGATATATATATATATATATATATATATATATATATATATATAGAAGGATCGATAGATATATAGATTTATAGATTGTCCGATATAGACACATTGACATAAAGATAGATATGTAGACAAAAGACAGATAGACTGATAGATATATAGATAGTTAGATAAATTGATAGATAGATAGATAGACAAGTAGACATGGAGATAGGTAAACATGTTGATAGTAAAACATTTTGATAGGTAAATAGGTAGGTAGGTATCAAGTAGAAAAGTAGACACGTAGAGAGTTAGATATATAGACAAATATAGAAATAGATAGATAGATAGATAGATAGATGGAGTGATAAACAAATTCATAGTTAGATAGTTATACAAATAGATAGATATATAGATAGACATATATACATATAGATAGATAGACAGATTGATACTAAGCCAGAAAGATAGAAAGATAGAAAGGTAGAAAGATAGATAGAAAGATATAAATATATATAGACAGATAATAGATAAACAGATAAATAGATATTCAGATAGATATATAGATCCAATGATAGACTAGCTATACATATTGACAAATACTCATATAGACAAATAGATAGATAGATAGACAGATAGATAGATTGATTGATTGATAAATAGACAAATAGATAGATAGCTTGATAGTTTGATAGACAAAAATATAGATAGATAGATAGACTTATAAAGAGATAGTTAAATAGATAGATAGATAGACAGATAGAGAAATAGATAGAAAAATAGAAAGATAAACAGATAGATTGATAAATACATAGATTGAAAAATAGAAAGATTGATAGATAGAAAAATAGACAGATACAGAAATAGATAGAGAAATATATAGATAGATAGATAGATAGATACACTTATATACATATAGGTAAATAAACATATAAATAATTAGATAGATTCACAAATAGATAGTTAGATAGATATATACATAGATAGATATATAGACAGTTAAAATTTAGATAGATCAATAGATAAACTGATACACAGATAGATAGATTGATACAAAGATAAATAGATAGATAGACAGAAAGAAAGAAAGAAAGAAAGATAGATAGATAGATAGACATATATATAGATATAGAGTTAGATAAATATATAGATAGAATATAGACTGATAGACAGATATATAGATAGACATATAGATAGATAGATAGACATATAGATAGATAGATATATAGATATATAGATTGATATTTAAACAAATAGACCATATAGATAGATAGACAGAAAGATAGATAAATATATAGATAGACATGTAGATATACATATAGACAAATAGATAAATAGACATAGTTAAAGATATACAGTTAGACACATAGATATATAGACATATAGACAGATAGATAAATAAATAGATAGATAGACAGACAGACAAAATAATAGATAGATAGACAAATACACAGATAGATATATTGATTGATCAATAAATAGAAATAAAGAAAAAAAGAAAGATAGATAATTAGGTAGAAAGATAGATACAAAGATACACAGATAGGAAGAATTAAATAAATAAAGATAGAAGGAAAAAAAACAAAATAAATAAAAAGATAGATAAATAGATAGATATATAGATAGATTGATTGATATTGATAGTTAGATAATTAGATAGTTAGATAGATAGATAAATAAATAGATAAATAAAGAGATATATAGATATTTAGATAGGTTGATAGATTATTATATAGATAGAGCGATAGATAGATAGATAGACAAACATATAGATAGATATATAGACAAAAAAATAGATAAATACATACACTACAAAAAATTTTTATTTAGCTAGTAAAGTTTAGATAGGGATAAATTCCCTAGCTAATTAGTGAGGGATAAATTATGAAATAACAAGGGATATTTGATTTTACAATAAATTAAAAATTTGCGATGGATTAGTGATGAATTAGCATCGTAAATCTTTGAATGAAAATTTTCAGTCGCTAAAATATTTTTAGATATTCTATCAAAGGAAAGCTGGAACTTTAGCGACGTATTTAGCTACAGAAGTTCCTTTGTTAATTAAAATTAGACAAAATATGTCGCTAAATAATTATTTAAATTTATTTTTTTAGATTATATATATAATTGAAAGCAATAATTCCTTAAATGGTATTTTCTCAAAATATATGCATTAAGCTAGGGATTTTCCCTAGCTATTTGGGCTAGTGATAATTTCCATCACTAATGTTTAACGATATTTTTTTAAGCATTATTTATTTTAATATTCTATATAATTTTTTATATTAAAGGTATGTCATGGTCTATAGATGAGCAATCCTTAAAAGACATAATCTTTTCATATAATATTAAAAATATGATATTATAAATATAAAATTTAATAAATATACAAATACAAATAAAAATTTACATTAAATATGACTAAAATAACTATTTTTTTATTCTAAAAAAATATTATATAATATTTTTTCTGAAATATTTATTTAAGATATTTAAATATTTATATTAAAAATTATTATATAATTTATTAATTTATAATATTTTTAAAAATAATTTAATTAATAAATAAACATTAATAAAAATTACTATGAATAAAAACTAAATTAAACAAATATTTTATTAAATTAAAAAAATTATAAAAATATATGAATAAATGAATAAACAAGTAAATATTTATTAAAATAAAAGTAAAAGATAATCTTTTTATTATGATAGGAATTTTTAAAAACTATAATGACTAATAGATTTTAAATTTTGAATTATAAAAAAATTTTCAAATTTTTTATAAAATTTAAAAGAAAATAATTTGATATTTTTATATTAATACATAGGTATTTTAATTAAATCAAAAAAAATTTGATGATTTAAAAAATAAATATTTCACTATGATTATTAAATGAACACTTCAAATATTAAAATTTATAATGACTAAAAGATTCAAATTTTATGTCTTTATAATTATTTCATGCCTTAATAAAATCGTATAATTAAATTTTATGGAGATATATATATACATAAATGCATGCATGCATGCATGTATGTATATATGAATACTTTTTTATTATATAATATTATTTTATTTATTAATGAAATAATATCATTTATGGTTAAATAAAAATCTATTTCATTTATTTTATTTAAATTATTTATTTTTTATAATTTTTGTTTACTCTTATATTTTTGTATCATATATTTACATCCAGTTTAGTATTTATATATGGTTTCTTTGAAAAACAAATTGCTAAGGCATTAAGCACTTAACATTTTTTCTACTTTCAATGACGAAGATATGAGAAGCGAAATGGGAATTTGGGAGCAACCTACAAAATCTACCTTTTCTTGTTACTAGGTAATATTATCATTTTTACTCTCATTTGGAATACTATATACATATCTCTGTCTCTCTCAATTTGATTACCACTGGCTGGTTTTTGTTTTTACAGAATATTCGAGTATAATTTTTTTTTATTTTCCCCCAATTTTCATTCTCTTTTCTTCTATTTTCATATTACTTAATAGATTTTGACACTACACCATTAATGAAAAAATAAATGGTCAGTGTAAACTTTGTTCTTTTTTTGTTTAAATTTTAGGTTTTTATTGATTTCAAATACTAAATGATAACATATTGTTTTCTCATTCCGTAACTTATGAAAATAAATAATGCTTGATGTTTTCTGCTTCTGCAACTTTCATAAAAAATATACTTAATGCTTATGTGTTCTATTTTTGTTGTCTTTAAAATTATTCTAAACAAATAACATTTTATATAAAACTTTTATGCATTTATTTAATCATATGACATTATATATAAATATATATACTTTAATATATATAAATGTATTACATTATATATAAACACTAATATGTTTATATAAACATATAATGTTATATATAAATATTTATACATATTTATTAATGTTTATAAATATTTATACAACATTTACATAAACCTATCCATTTATATAATTTTTTATTTATCAATTATATAACATATAAAATGTTTATCCATTTTTGTAAACATTTAAATGACATTTTAATTTTTATTTAAATATATAATATTTATAATGTTTATATAAATGTGATATATATACTATATAAAATTTATTAAAGTGTTACATATATATAATTTTATATAAGTAACATTTAAAAAGTATTGTAAACACAAATATTATATCTTAACACTTTTTATAATTATAAAATCATATGCCTATATAAAAAAGTATTTATAACTATATTTATAATTATGTAAACTATTTTTATAACCATATTTATAACTATCCATAACTATTTTTTTAACTATATAATAATTTATAAATAAACATATAATTCTATATACCAATATTTCTAACAAAATATAAAATATGTATAATAATATATAGCTATATATAATTGTATTTTACTAAATGCATAACTATAAAAACATTATATATAATTATTTCTTTAACTACATACATATTTATAACTATATGTGTATAACTATATATAAATATTTATATAACAATGTAACACTCTATATAATTAAATATAACTATATTTGTATCTATATATACATATATGTATTCATATAATAAAATCTTAATATTTGTTTATAACATTGTATATATTTATGTATAACTACTCATAACTACTTGTAAGAATATATCTATATATAACTATATGGTTAACTATATATAACTCTATTTTTAACTATATATTATATGGGTATAAAAACATATAACTATAAATAATTGTCTTTGACTAAATGGATAACTAAAATAACATTATACAAAACAATATTTAAATATATATACCTATATTTATAAATATAAGTAAAACTATATGTATAACCACATATAAGTATATTTATAATTACTGTATAACAACATACATCGTTATGTTTAACTATGTATATAACTATTTATATATTTTTGTATAACTATATAAAATTCTAAATAATTATAATATAACTATATGAGGCATGATTTTTTTTCCTGACAATTTTTTTTGTAGCTTGTGGAGATTCAATTTATAACCTCCAAGGAGGCTCACATCTATCTAAAGAATTAGTTTATTGAGCCTTTGGTTTTTGATGTGTAAATATATATACATATTCATTTAATTGATGTTAATAATATATATATATATATATATAGTTTTTATATATAAAAATAATATATATATTGTTTTTTTGTGGGTAGATATATATATTTTATTGAACAGATGTGGTATAATGTTAAAAAATATTGATTAATATCCAAGCTCAGTTTAATTCATTAAAAAACTGAGATATGAATATTAACAAACATATCAAGTATCATTGAACTTAATTAAATTTTAATTTAAACTATTTATTCATATTAAAAAATTTGTTACATTAAAAAAAATTGTAATAAATCAAATTAAATATAATTCATCAATATATATATGGAATACATTTGTATAACATCAGAATGCATCAAAATACTTTGTTTTTGTTATTCTAATTGAATTTTGAGTATTATCAAATATTATTTCTAATAAGTGAGAATTGTTAAAATATTATCATATGCTTATTAAATAATTATTGTAAACCATTGAAATACAACAATAATATTATTTTATCTATATTTTATAGTCCTCAATTAAAATTAAATAATATTTAACATTTTTATTTTGAGCGTCGACAAGATCATTATATCTGCCAAGGGTTTGTTTTGATTTTGCTGTTTGTAATTTTGAAATTCTTCTTCTACCTTAACAATTATCATATATTGCATTTCCATTGAAATTATATTGTCGATATTTGTATGTGAATGTTATCGTGTAAAGTGAAGTTATTACCAAAAGTAAATATATGACCAAAGATCCTTCTCATGCACACAATTTTAATCTTGAAGTTCATAGTAAATCATTACAAGTTCTAAAATCATTAATCACAAGTATATAAGTGATGGTTATATTAATAATTTTTGCGAAATTAATAATTTCCCATCCTTCATATTGATTAGGTATTAAATGAGGTGTATGTAAGTTTTAATTTCCAAGCTATCCTTTGATTGCAGTTTTCCACAAATAATATTAATAATAATGATATGTAATTTTTTGTCTAATTAGTTTAAATTTGTAAGGCTAGGAATCTGTAATTATAGCTTGCTTCATATCTATGTTTTCTAGTTGAACAATTTGTATGATATGTTTTCAATTCCAAATATGTTTTGTTCATGTCTTAATTCTTCATTAATTCATTTGCCAAGAGTTCTTGAAATTGGATATCAATTCAATTAATTTATTCTTTTTTTATATTCAAAGATTGAGTAGAATCACAGTAAAAATTATGCTATTTGAACATCATTGAGGTGTGAGAAGCTGACTCCTTAAAATTTTCAATTTATTTATTTTTTACTTTCCTTTCTTGTTTATTCACATATTTTCTCCCTTCATCTAGTAATAGCGTGATATCTATTAATCTTTGCCATTCTATAAAAATGCATTATCTATCAATGCAGATTCTGCAAATGCATAGCCTCGATATTCACAATATTTAATCTTTAAATAATCATCTATAAGTAATTTTATTTAATAAGTAGTATATTTTGAAGTAATTATATGTTTCATTCAAAATAATGATTGAGCATTATTCTTTGTAAATAAAATAGGTCAAAATGAGTTCAGATCATCAGTGGATGAGCAAAAGGTTTATGAATGAAATTTTGAATCAAGAATTTTTGAGTGAGCTTAAAAAATGTTCATCAACTTTGTGGGTAGTCAATCAAAATGGATTGATGGAGAAAAAATTAAGTGTCCATGTAATAACCGCAAGTGTCAGAATATTTCTTTTTATGATGTAAACAAAATAATTTGGCCTAGTACCATATTATTTTCTTTGGATTTATCATGGGGAAAGTACAATGGCTCTTAACATTGACCAAAATAAGGATATTGAATCATTTGCATGTTGTGATGAAACATCAAACACATACAATAGAATGGTCAGGGATGCTGCTGGTGCTTGCTTCAATATGGATTACATGGATGAACCACCAAATCTTGAAGCTCAAAATTTTTATGAAATACTTAAAGTTGTAGATAATCAGTTGTGACCTCATTGTAAAATGCATTCTTAATTGTCACATGTGGCTCGACTAATGAGCATGAAGTTAGAAAATCATATGTTTGAGAAATTATTTGATCAGTTAACAGAATCGATGAAAGAGATTATTCTGAATAATAATTTTGTCACGAACAACTTTTACAAAACTAAGAAGTTACTATGAGGTATGGGTCTACTAGTGGAAAAAATTGTTGTTTCAATGGATGTATGTTATATTGAGGTGGTGATAGTGATTTAATTAGCAGTAAGTTTGGTGATCATTTTCAGTTTAAGAAGGCACCTTGTATTATAGATATGGAACAAAAGGTGAAAGTTGCATTAAAGAAGATGTATTACTTTCCTATAATTCCTCAATTACAGGGACTATATGCATCAAATGCTACAGCAAATGATATGAGGTTGCATTTTGAGCATTAGGTTGAAGAAGGGTTGATTCGTCATACATTAGATTCAAGTGCTTGGAAGCATTTTAATGATATACATCAAGATTTTGTAGCTAAAAGTCAAAATGTGAGATTGGGTCTCAGCACTAAATGATTTCAACCATTTGGCCAATCTAGACAATACTATTCAACATGGCTAGTGATAGTGGCCCCTTATAATTTTCTTTCGTGGTTGTGTTGTAGGAGCAATATTTGTTTTTGTCAATATTGGTTCCAGGGCCAAAAAATCTGAAAGACATACTGGATGTTTTCTTACAGACCCATATAGTAGTGTTAAATAATTTGTGGGATGTTGGTGTGAATACATATGACATCTCAAAAAAGTAAAATTTTATTATGCGGGCGGCCCTTATGTGGATGGTAAGTGAATTTTTTTCATATTTAATGTTGTCTAATTGAAGTACTACAAGATAATTTGAATGTTCATATTGCATGAAAAATTCAGATGCATTAACCCTCAAATTAAGTCGTAAATAGTTATGGTTTGATAATCATCATAAGTTTCTATCTACAAATTATTCATTCCATAGAAATAAAAAATTCATTTCAAAAAAAAAAAATAGTGATGATAGTTGCACTAGCTGTTCGTTCAGGAGATAAAATTTTGACAGAGATCCAGAGTTTGGGTCTAAAGAATGTGACTGAAAAGGATACTATTAGAACTAATAGACTAATATGCAATATATTTGTATGGAGGAAATGCATTACTTTTTGGGACGTGCCCTATTGGAAGTCCAATTTAATTTATCATAACTTGGATGTAATGCATATTGAATAAATGTGATTGACAATGTTTTCAACACTATCTTTAATATAGACAGAAAACAAAATACACTTTAAAATCAAGACAAGAGTTGAATGATAATTATCAGCATCTTGAATTGAAACTTAACGAGCCAAAAGGAAAATTCTTTAAAGTTTGTTACACACTTGATAAGAAGGCAAGATAGATATTGTGTGAATGGGTTAAAAATTTCAAATTCCCTAATAGATATGTGTCAAATATGGATAGATGTGTGGATATGAAGAATCTTAAGTTAATTGGAATGAAAAGTCATGACTATCATGTATTTATGCATATATTAATACCAATTTCTTCCATGAATTACTTTCCCTAAGTGTTTGGAAGGTCCTTATGGAAGTTAGTTTTCCTTCAAACAGCTAACTGCCACCACAATCAAAATAGATGACATGGTGAGACTAGAGAATGATATACTAGTAATTCTTAGTAAGCTTGAATGGATATACTCACTGAGCTTTTTTGACTCAATGGAGCATTTGTCATTTCATTTGGCATATGAAGCAAGGATAACAAGGCCAGTATAATATAAGTGGATGTATCCTTTTGACAGGTAAATACATATAAGTCGTTATGTTTTATTATTTCAAACATAAAGTAATATTGTAATTTAATATAATTGAAACCTACCATTTTGGTTGTAGGTATCTTTGTTAATTGAAATGGAATATTAGAAATAAGGAAAAAGTTGAAAGTTCAATTTTCAAATCATATTTAGTAGAAGAAGCATCATCTTTTTGTTATTATTATTTTGAGGATCATATTAATACAAAGATTAGAAATGTGCCTCAAAATTATGAAGGTCATGTGTCTGTAGAATATAATTTTATGGACAAGCTTTCTATCTTCAAGCCCACTGGAAGAGCATTTGGAAGAACACAGAAAAGATGTATGAAAAATGAAGAGTACAAAGCAACCCGGAGCTATGTTTTACCTAATTATGAAAAGGTTGCACCATATATCGAGTATATATACCCAAAATGGTTGCAGGTTTAATCAGTGTAATTTTTTCCTTAATAGGAATAATTAAAAATTGATATACATTTTTTTCATCTATTTATATGTGTGTAGTTTTTATGTTGAGCAGTTAAAAAATAGGAAACAATAATTTCCAGCAATGAGGTCAATTATATGCTATAATAGATTTTCTGAATTGGTTCAAAAACTATGTGAGAATTATTAAGTTTTAATTATTTAAAATTTTTAATTTATTAGTATTTTTTAGTTGGTAACATCATTTGTTTAATTAATGCAACAAGTAAATGATCCTTCAATTGGAAATTCCAATATTATTTTCAATTTGTCAATGGATATAAATTTCACACAATTGAGAATAGTTCTTCTAAAGCAACAATGAATAATGGTGTATGCATTAAAGGCTTAGGTTATGGTATAGATGAGATTGATTATTATGGTCAACTCATAAAAGTTACTGAGTTGGAGTATCCTCGCCTTGAAAATAATAAGATTTTATTATTAAAGTGCTAGTGGTTTGATCCTACATGAAATGTGGGTACAAAGATTCATTTAGATTATAAGCTAATGGATGTTAACCATAAACACAGATATAATTGATATGAGCCATTTATTATGGTAGTTCAAGCCACTCAAGTATATTATTATACATATCCAAGTTTATCTCGTGATAAGAGTGACTGGTGGATGATTTGCAAAATCAAAGCTCGATCAATTTTTGAAGTACCAACATCTTAAGAAAGAAGTACAAACTTAGCTATTGCACCGGCATTCCAATAAGATGATATAAATAATATTACATCTATGCGTGTAGATGAAGACCTCGAAAATTTATGTGACTCAAATAGTGGCATAATAGAAATTGAAGATGATCAATTTCTATCTGAAGATGAGCTGGAACGTCCATCAGAATTAGATGAAATCAGAAGATCCATTGGTTAATGATAGTGATACCGATAATTTAACATTTATGATTATTTTATAATATTATACTATCAAAGACTTTTTATATTTTGTTGAAATCTTTTGGTGTGTATTATTCTTAGATGCATGGTTGTTCATCATATCTCTATTATTTGTTCTATGTTTTTATTTTTTGTATAGTAGATGGCACATAAAGGACGTAGTCATTGCGGAGGTGAACGTGGATGTAGAAATGAATGAAATTCATCTGTATTTTACATCACATTGCAAATTTAGTAGCATTATATACCAACTATATCTAGACTTCAACATCACAATCACCATCTCCATTTCCATCACCACCACCATCATTGACGCATCTACCATCACCTTTATTAGATATAAGCCCACCACTCATTGCCCTCTCTACACACACTTTTGATCCATCAACAATTTCTACACCACCATTTACACCGACAGTTCCCCCATTTACAACACCATCGACATCATCAAATACCGTGCCTTCCTCTACATTCAGTGCTAGGTTAGTAATTGAGATTGTGGATGGAAGGTATATGAAATATGTAAATATTACTTGAATAAAAAATTATGATGTTTATTTTAGTGGGTTTTTATATATATTATTGATTTGCTTGTTTTTAATATTATGTATTTATTTGTACAGTTTTATTCCATATCATAAGTGTTCAACTATAATTATAAAGTCTTTCAAAAAAATGATCGATTCTAAAGCATTTTCATGGAAGAAAGTTTTAGAATCGACACGGGATTCTAATTATAATAACGTTCAGGTAAAAACAATGAAATAAAAGTATTGAAAAATATTTATCTAATTAGTTAATTAATATGTTGGTTATTATCCAAGCAGTAAATAATAATGTCATTGTTATTAAGATCAATTTTTGGTGATTTTTCAATATGTAGAATTAGTGCACATGGGCACCCAAATTTGATGGAAAGATAAAGCTATTGTGGGAGAGCAAAGCTGTTGAACGGTATTTATATTTTGTCTATAAATTGAAGAATATAAAAGATAGGCCATATTTTATATTTGAGGATGACTGACTTGAGTATCTTAAGCATTGGGAGGAGCCAAATGTGAACAAAAAAATAAGAGATTGCCAGCAAAAATCGAAGGACTGAGGTAGCCATACTCTGTATAGGAATGTCTCGCCACATGAGAGGGTCAAAGTTGAGCATTGAGCATGCTCGAGATTTTGTACAATTTTAAAGTTTAGAACATTTATATATTTAGTAGTTTTCCTAATAGTTCAAATAAATCAAATTTGTGCATGGTTTTATTAATTTTGTTTAAATTTTTTAACATTTTATTTGACTTTATAAATACATACTCTAGGCTGGAGAATTGGGTCGAGATCTCAATTTTTATGAGATTTTCAAGAAGATGCATGTGAAGAAAGTAGATGGTCAGTATGTTGACAACAAGTCTCAAATTATTTCTGTAAGAATCTATTATATTAATAAAATTCTATAATACTACAGTAAATTTTGAAATTTGTTTGGAATCCAAAATATTAAATTTATTTTATGTTTATCTAGAAAATTATCTTTTTTTTATTTTTTCATAGGAACTCACGGAGAATCATGTGAGAGTTGCTTCTCAACAAATTGAGGCTTCCATGGATCTTCAACCAATTGACTATGATCCTATCTATTTGGAAATCATAGGAGGTCATAAGAAGCAGCAAGTGTATGGCATCAGCTTGAAGGGAGTGACATTTTGTTGTAGCAGCTATACTTCTAATTCATTTGTTACAGTAGTGGTTAGTTAGGTAGTCGAACAACAAGTAATGGAAACAAATTAATATTTTGAAGTCATGGACCATAATTAAAGAGAATGATGAGCATATTTCTCATTTGAAGGAAGTAATACAAGAAATTAAAAAAGTGAAGGATGAGCAGATTACTCATTTGAAGGAAGAAATGCAAAAAATAAAAGAAATGAATGAAGAGATTAAAGAATTGAATGATGAGATGAAAGAAAGTTAAGAATGTAATGCAATAGAAAATCACCTATACGGAGTCATAGTAAGTTACCTTGATGCGATAGATAGCATTCAGAGAACTAGCTGCAAAACCACGTAGGAGAGGCTAGCAAAAATGCACCAACTAATAATGAGGATGAATTTGTATCAGAATTATTTCTCAATGATTTTTGATTTTTTTCAATGTGTAGCTAAATAGGATGAAACTTTTTTGGTGGTATCAATTTTATTTATACTAGTTATTTTTATGTTTTTCTGACTAACCTAACTATAAATCTTTGCAGGACATTTGATATGAGACACATGAATAAATTCTGATTCAACGCCTTAAAACTTTGTCATGGTTCTTCCTATGGATGGGTTCAATCTTTACCAATCTCTGCAAGATAAAAAGGAGGTTAAGCTATTATTATCTTCATTATTTATGAAATATTTTATTTTTTTACACACACACTCTCTCTCTCTAAACATCATTCCTGGCAATCTTTTAGATATTTTTGGAGTTGTATGACTATCAACTCAGATTTGTGTTTGTTCATGTCTATAATTACAATTTTTATATATTTGTGAATGTGTATTGTTTTAATGAAGTGCATATTTTTTTATGGAGTTTATATTAAATTATTTATAGCCATGGATGTGTATTCAATGAACTATTTTGTAGTTAGGTTGTCACATATAATTAAGTGATGGTGCTAGCTTCGAACCAAGAGAATAACCATATGGTAACAGAAACTATAGGGTTGATAGACTAACATAATGAATCTAGGCGATCATAATCTTTGGTCCAATCATATGGAGAGGAGAAGAAATGTTCTAAAAAAGCCACATGGGAGCAAGGTACCACATGGAGTGGTGGGGCAGGGCAGACTTCTTATCTATTTATCTATCTGTCTATCTATCTGCCGATCTATCTATTTGTCTATCTGACTTTCTATCTATCTATCTATCTATTTTTTATCTATCTATCTATCTATTTATCTGTCTGTCTATCTTCTATTTATCTATATATCTATCTGTCTATCTATCTATCTATTTGTCTGTTTGTATATCTGTCTATCTATGTATCTGTCTTTCTATCTATCTTTTTATTCTTCTATATATTTATTTATCTATCTATATATCTATTTATCTATATGTCTATATGCCTATGTGTCTATTTATCTATCAGTCTGTCTAGAAATCTTTTATCTATCTATCTATCTATCTATATGTTTTACTATCTATCTGACTATCTGACTATCTATCTATCTGGGTATTTGGCTATCAGTCAATCTATCTATCTATCAATATGTCAATATGTCTATTTGTCTTAATATCTATCTATCTATCTAATTATTTATCTATCTATTTGTCTATCAAGTTATTTATTTATCTATCTATCTATCTGTCTATCTAATAATCTATCTATATATCTGACTATCTATCTATCTATCTATATATATGTCTATCTGTCTATTTATCTATCTATCTAAATCTCTATCTATCTATTTATGAATCTATCTATTTGTGTCTACTTGTCGACCTATCTACATGTCTATCTATATATCTGTCTATCTATATGTCTATATTTTCTATCTATCTACATATCTATTTATCTATCTATCTGTCAATCTGTCTACCTACCTACGTACTTATCTATCTGTCTATCTATCTATCTATCTATCGTTCTATTTGTCTATATGTCTATATGTCTGTCTATCTATCTATCTATCTTTTTATTTGTCTATATGTCTATATGTCTATCTATCTATCTATCTATCTGTCAATTTGTCAATCAAGCAATCTATTTATCTATCTTTCTCTCTCTCTATCTCTTTATCTATCTATCTAATTATCTGACTATCTGTTAAGTTGTCTATTTATCTATCTATCTACATTACAAGAAAAGCCCAAATAGCTAAAGAAATTTTCCTAGCTATTTGGACTTATCGCATCTTTAAAATAGAATAATGATGGATTAACGACAGAAATATTCCCTAGCTAAAGTGTTCATTACAAAATATTAACGAGAACAAAATTTTCCTAGCAAATTTTTCAACTTGGAAATTCCTTAGCTAATTATATTTTTTCTCTTGCTAATTTTAATCATAATTAAGAATAGTAAGTAATAATTTTCGACAAAATATGTACAAAAAAATTCCTAGCTAAATTAGCAAGGGAAAGATCCCTAGCTATTTTTATTCCAATGCTATTTTCACAATTTATTTTTCACAAAATTTGATTACATATTTTTAAATATTTATATTAAATTGAATAAAAACATTTACTATAAACCATTATTTATAATTTACAAAAAGTATTAGTTAATGAATTTTTCTAATACTATAGTTACATAGTTAAAACTAAAACATTACATAGGTATATATTCATTTGAAACTAAATCATCGTTCTCATCATTAGCTAATGTATTCGTGCTAGCTTTTTTCTTGGGAACTCTGCTAGAACTCTATGTGCTATCTGTCTTTTCAAGAGCACTTACTGTGACTCCATATAAGGCATCTACTTTTGTATTGCATTTGGTACTGCTCATAAAAAATATTTTGAACTTCCTCAACAAAATAATCATCAACACTAAAATCACAAATCAAAGCTACAATAATATTAACTAATAAAAGGCACATTCTAACACAAAACAAAACCAAGCATACATGAAGCAAAATATTACTTAATTTTTAGATGCACTGGTTGACTAGATCCAGCAGCTAAAGCATCTACAACAAGTTTATCTCCCAATTTCAAGCATTTTATTGATACCATTTCATTTATTTTAGGGGCTGCATATACAAAAGAATACTTATCATCGAGCATTTTCCAATCCTTTATTGATGCTTCATCTACAAATGCAAATAGAGGCTTAGATTTTTTACCGAGAAGATGATGAAATATAGTTATGAAAAATAAAGAGATAAAACCAATCAACAAAATAACAAGCCAGAAAAAAAATGAACCAATATACTTATCAAGAAATTATTTCAAAATGTTACAAACATATCAAAATAAACTATAATAAATATTGGAACATTAAAGATTTATGTAAATAAAATATAATTTGCTTAGAGCTAGATTTAGCTATTACACACATGATCGTCACTCAAATAAACCTAATATGAATGCTTTGTTATCTGTAAAAAAACATCTAGCTAAAAATCACAAAAAATAACATGTACTTAGTTATCTTATTTGGCACAAAGAAGCTCATCGGTTCAATTTTATCAGTGACTCTTACCATGAGCTTTAGACTTAGGTTTAGGTTGAATTAGGACACTTCCTAATTAAATCCTTAGCAATAGCCAATAGCCAGCAAGCATTTTGCACATCCAAATATACAAACTACTCTCCACAAATACCAACACTCATTTTGTGATTAACATCAAAATCCACAGACTGACTTAGTTGCAAAATACATGGATATCAAGCATGCATACCTAGTGTGCAACATCAACATCCACACAATGTGAATGCATTATATCACACATGCATGAAGTATTTATATGAATCAGTGTATATAATCAATCCAAGCATACCATGGTGAATCATGATTTTGGTACTTGTAATGATTTACCATGAACATCCAGATTAATACTTTGTGCATGAGTAGGATCTTCACCCATTTTTATAATTGTGGTAACAACTTGACTTTACATGATGTCATATAGACACAAATATCTACTATATAATTTATATAGAAAATGCAATATATGGTAACTCAATTGTATTACTAGAACTAGTAAGCTAAGTCTTATGAGTGAATATATAATAGCTAGGCAAAAGATGAATTTGGAAAAATAAACACCAGAATCAAAACACACACTTTTGCATTAAGATAAATGATGAAGAGTAAGGGTAGAAAGCGTATCTCAAATCAATAAAAACTTCATGGCTGAAGGAAATCTCTCTTACTCTACTATTAGGTTATGATGTATCCATGTCGGAGAGAGAAGTGGAGGTGCTTGACGCTAGTTAGGGTTGTTTTGCTCTAGACAACAAGATAGTGTTTTTGTGTTTTAAATTCCTAAAATGTTTAATTTTTCATGATCAAAACATTAATTAAACAATAAATATATAAAAAACATAAAGACTCACCTTTTTTTTAATTATCAAATTATTTTCAACAAGTTCATGTGCATGTAGTAAGGCACACATGATAAAAAACACCTTACAATTTTTAATTATTAGATTATTTAAACAATAAATATATAAACAACTTCAAAAAATAAATGTTTGGCCTTCAAACAAGAACAAAATCAAATGGCTACAATATTTGCAAACTTCATATAGTAAAGCACACATGAAAAAATTATTGCTCTTCAAGCCACTCTCCTAAAAGTTATAAACACTCTTTATGTTTATATATATATATATATATCATTTATCATCTACTTCTCAACTTGTTAATTCACATTATAATCACTCATCGCAAATATATATAAATGTATCAATAAGTATAGAAGATCGTGGAAAAAATTAAATAACTGATAAAATGGGTCTAACCAGCAAAATCATGGAGCTTCTTGATGATAGTTTTGGAAGATAACTTTGATTGTTTGATATTCTGCAAAAGAATACATCATAATTTGAAAATTAAGATTTTGTTTAACAAATAGATTTTGAAAGTTGTAAAAAAAGTATTTTTGGAGTATAGGAGCATGAAGATCAGGGTTTACTTCAGAAGACCTTCCATTATCCAAATGGTCAAGATCAAAAACTCAATGGCATTAGGAACATCAAAGAACTAATCAGAGGCATCATTAAGAGAGACTAAGTTGGTGAATTCCAAAGTTGATTTTTCTACCTCACCATCATCACCACTTCCAAGATCTTCAACTTTCATACAATTAATTTTAATTTCAGGCAAGAAGACATTTCTTTGCATATTTCCAGATAAAAAATCAGAATGATAGTTCCATGACTTTGCCTTAAACAACTCCCTTAATGCTGCAAATGGTTGTATTTAATCGAAAAAGCAATGTGTGAGTGTAGAGAAATGAGCCATTTTTGCTACCTGCAACACTTTCAAGCAAACGAATAGTTATGAAACATGCTAGTGACGGATGAAGATATAGTTTCCAAAATCTCTAAATTAAAATCTCATTGAGTCCTGTCATTAAAGTTAGATACATTCTAATACATTAATAGAATCTATCACAATAGGCAAAGAATGATTAGAAAATTGGTAGCTTGTATAAGTTCTTCTAATGCTTCCTCATGCCTATTTACTCTTTAGGTTGTGTTTGATTGGATATAATTGAAGGGCGATATGATTTGATTAAATTAAAAGAAAGTAGAATTAATAATCTCATTTAAGATTTAAAAATCTTATGAATTAGCATGGAATATACTTAGACATAAAGATTTACACCACTTATTTTACACATTTATAAGAAAATCACTATAAATGAAAGATTTCCTAAGAATTTATAGTTATTTATAAGTAGCTACCAATTATAATTGATATATTTTCAAATCCAATTTTCAAATTCTTGTGGAATTCAAATAATGGATGAATATGTTCTTTCATTTGGTCTTCAATTTGATGCCTTATTCGAATGTTCAAATATATATATTTTTATATCTAATAAGATATAACATCTTTAAGTGATGACAAAAATTTGTACTAACTCAATGAACAGTAAATCTCAAATTCAAGATTTACCATGCACGATCTTTTGTATCTTTTGAGGTAAGACTGTCAAGATAAGATATTGGTACAATTTATTTTTTTATCTAGCCTTCATATTTAAAATGCTTCCATATATTAGGATAAGATAAGATAGATATGGAGATTACATTCACACCCAACTACACAAGGCGCTCGCTTTTACTAAAAAAAGTTAAATATCTCGATTAATTTTACTTAGTAACTTTGAAGAGACTGTGTTAGAATAGATTATGTAATATAAAAATTTCTCAATGATCAATCATCTTAATATATTATTCTCTCATAAACAAATTTAACTTGAAAGTTATTATGAAAACCAATATTAGTATTTATATAATTACACAACACATTTGTAAAAGATAATATAAGCAATGAAAATAATATACCAAAATACCTATATGCAACCCCTCATCCTTCTAATCCTACCACCCAAAGATTAATAAATGTTAGTTTAAGCTTACATCCAATGTAGAGTCAATCATCTTTATATCATAGTTCATTAGCAATTTATTGTGAATTAAGGAGAAAGTAAAACATTAGGTTGAGATTGCTCTAAACAAACAACATTTAGAGCTAAAGTTACAAAAAAGGGTAGCCTACGTTACATTTAAAGCCTACTATAATGTAGCCCTAAACATATACACAGTACATTACAACTGGAGGGTCTAGTTAATTAACTAATGCAAATCACACATTATACAGACCAAATTTGAGATTAAGATAACCCAAAAACATATACACAGTACATTATAGTTTGAGTTATAGCTAAAATAACAAATTAAATGCAAACTAAAAGATAACTTAGCGAATAAGTTAAATTCAACCAAATGGATAATTAACACATTTAAAGAATGTTTGGTAAATTACTTGAATTAATAAAAAAAATATTTTTATTTATTATCATTATAACTTATTAATGTAAATATACTAAGTAAATACCTCTAGAAATTTTAAGGTAATTCTATCAAGCAAAATTATGTTGGTAGAGATATAGCTTGTTTTTTATAACTCCACAACTCATCAAGCAACAATTGTTCATCTAACCAAGGAAGCCATTCATTGTACAACTGCTTGTGAATAATATCAGTGTGCCCTTCAAGCTCCTCAACCATGCTGCCTCTGTAGAAATAGAAGTCCCATCTACCGAAAGAATACAGATTAGTTTTCTATCAATAAGTCAAAAAAATTTTAGGAAGACGAGAAATTATACAAAAGAACCTTACTCATATATCGAAGAACCTAAAGAAATGTGAGTTTGGAAAATTGATTCACATGTCCCAGCAAAAACACCAACAACCATTATAATAGAATGATCGTCTCAATCCTGAAAGCAAAATTTATCGCTTTGAAAGATGAAGCAAACAAGCTACAAGCCACAGTTCTCAGAACTTAAACTTACTCTGCCATGACTGCCACAATCCTTTGCTTCCTTGAAAAGTCACAACCTTATAATATTTGGTGCTAATACTTAGCTTAAATTAAATTCATTGCCACATTTAAAACACGCTAAGGAGTTTGAAAAAAGGCTAGATATTATTATTATGACAATCAAATATTTTCCAAGGAGAGGGTGCAATCACATTGAATGTCATTGCATCTGTGTGAAATCTCGTGAAACATTTTATAGATCTTTTATGGATGAAGAAGACATGTATAGCATAATAATGATTCATACCTTAAGTCGATCATGATGATTTAAAGTGCTGTATAGCATGAAAATGAAGAATACCTGTAAATAGAAGATGAGGATAAGAATCATCAAACAGAAAAAAAAACTCTCAAGGAGTTTGGAGAGAGATGAATCAGTACTCGCATGCACTTATTTTTATTAACAATTACTCTGTCATTATAAGTAACACGGATGCACGAGTCTATTATTGTGCTTTTAACTAGTTCCTTATATGATGCTTTGATTAGCCATGTTGACGAAATAAAAATGCAACCAAAACCATGAAGTCATGAATTCGAAAAGAAGACACAACTAATCTCCTGTAAAATTTATAATGTCCGCCAAACTGCCATGAAGATTCAAGCATTTAACTAGCATAATTACCATATTTTTTTGAAATGGGTATTGACTTAATACACTTGAGATTATTCATTCACAAAGATAAGAAAAATTCTTTAAGTGCTTGAATGTCTTGCCCTAGCATTTTTATATTTCAAGAAACTCAAATAAAAAAATGTATGTAAATATTAAAAAAAAAGAGACAAAAATAAAAAGCAAAATAAAATGATATTAATTTATTAATTTAAATTTTAAAAATTAAATACATTTTTATTTAACCATAAATGATATTATTTCATAGATAAAAAAATTTATGGTTAATAGGTAATGAAATTTTAATGGTTATTTTTTGTAATATTATTTATTAATTAATGAAAATAATTTTAGAAATAAAAAAATTTATTAATCTTTATAAAAATGAAGAAGAACAAATATTATTAATAACCTTGAAAACTAATAATTGGTAAACAAATTTTAATATTATTTCATTAATTTAAAAAACATATTTATAATATAACCATAAATAAACTGTAAAAATGTATAACTATACAAAAATTATAACATTTCATTTTATTTATTATTAATGGATAAATATTTAATATTATTTCATAAATAAAAAAAATAATATGAGATTATAAAAAAGTATTTCATATATATATATATATATATATATATATATATATATATTAAGGTAATCAATTTTTAAGAATTCATATTATTTTTTTTGAATATTATATGATATAATTTTAAAGGCATAAAATTTTATATTATTTGATTTAATTTATAATTTATAAAATTCCAAATATTACTTAAAGTGGGAAAATCTTTAAAAAAAGTTACATTTATTATTTTAATAAAAATGGAATATTAAAAGCTAATAGTAAAAATCCTACTCAATTTTTTAATTCTTATAAATTTTAGTAGGGTCAAAAAATAAAATTTGATTTAAAATCAACTTAGGGGAAAATTTAATTTTTTTTTGAACAAAAAAATATCATTAGTAATATTTTAAATAACTTTTTCTAAACCCTTAAAACACTTGAAGTGTTCTATTAATTACCACACAGAGATATTATTTTTTAAATCAACAATTTTTTTTTGATTAAATTAAAATATCTATGTATTTATCTTTAAGTTTCAATTTATTTTTTTTAAATTTTATGAAAAATTTGCAATTTTTTTTATAATTCAAAAATTTCAAATCTTTTAGTAATTATTTTTTTAAAAGTTTCCTATAATCATAAAAATATTTTGTTTAACTTTAAATAATATGAATATTTACTTGTTTATTCATTATTTGAAATAATATTGTAAATATATTTTATTTTATCGTACAATTAACTATTTTAGCTTTTTATTAGTATAAATTTATATATATATTCATTTATTTATTAAAAGATCTTTAAAAATGATTTTAATTAAAAAATTAATTATTTAATGTTTTTTTATTGCAAATTTTTAAATTTCATAATTAACATGACTTTACTAACATAATGAAGCATTATATTTTTTTAAATCTATGATAACTGCTAGGTTAATACACAACTCTAAAATGTCTTCTTTCTACATATCGAAAAATTATAGTTGCTAATTATTGTTTGGACCATTTTTACATCTTTTTTAGATGACTCTACTTTCAAGAATACATCACAGAAACTAATGCAATTCATTGAATATTGTCAAGATGGAGGCTGTATACTTGTTTATGAGTTCATGCCCAATGGAACATTGAAGGAGCATATTTATAGTAGCTCATATCTTCTATATATTTCAATCGATATCAACTGAGGCAGTCATTAATGCATGTAACATTGATCGACCAGTTCACCAATATAGAATTTATCAATTGGATCATGTGGCTCGATATTGCAGAAGATGCTGCAAAAGATGTTTTTTTTAAAGTTCTTATTAGTGTTTGATTTATTTTGCAAGCATATGCTATTAATGGGTGCATGGTCCAATGGGTAGAGGTGCCATGAAATGTGGTCCTGTAGACATGCAGTTGTGGTGCATAACTGCCTAGAAGTGCACAGTGTATGTGTGTGGTGCAGTGAACATGCATGTGTTCTTAATGTACTAGACGTGCACCATGTGTATGTTTGATGTAGCCATGGTTTAGTGTGTGCAACAAGTTGGTTGTGTTCATTTCATTCTTTTTTTATATGTATCAAAGAGAGTGATTTTCTAAGTAGAATTAAGTGAGTAAAAACTATATAGTTGTTATGAAAGTGGCCACTACTTTGGTGGTTTCATAACTATTTGACTACTATAGTGAATGTTAAAAGTTAAGTGTGTTATGGAAAATATAATATTTAAATTATTTTTATCTAGCACAAATTTTTTATTTTTTATTTTATCAGAAGAACTCTTGGAGAAACATATGACAACTACTTCAAAGCCAGTTGAGGGTTTTCATTGACATTTAGATAACTCTTTTGAAGGAAGAAATGTAAGAAATGAAAGAAGTGAATGATGTGATGAAAGAAATGAAGAATGCAATGCAGCAGCATATTACCTATATGGAGTCATAGTTAGTGGCCTTGGCGAGACAGATATCACAACGTGCTCTAGTATAGTACCCATGTAAGTGAGCCTAGCACAAATGAACCATCTAATGATGAGGATGATGATATAGTTTTAAATTATTATATACCTATGTTTTGTTAATTTAAAATAATGGTTTATAGTATATGTTGTTTTTCAAATTAAAATAAAAAGTTAAAAATATGTAATCAAATTTTTTGTAAAAAAATAAAATTGTCAAAATTATGTTGGAATGAAAATAACTACGACTTTTTCCCTCGCTAATTTAGCTAGGGAATTTTCTATATATATTCAGTTGAATAATATTAATTACTACTCTTAATTACGATCAAAATTAGCAAGGGAAAAATATATTTAGTTAAGGAATTTTCATCGTTCAAAAATTTGCTACAGAATTTTTTTTTCATTAAAATTTTTAGATATGCACTTTAGCTTGAGATAATTTCCATCATAAATCCATCATTATTCTATTTAGTGACAAAATAAGCCCAAATAGCTAGAGAACTTTTTTTAACCACTTGTGATTTTTTTGTAGTGATAGACAAATAAACATATAGACATATAGATAGATAGATAGATAGATAGACATATATAAAAAGAGATAGACAAATCATTAGATAGATTGATAGATAGACACATATTTATTCAGGCAGACAATGAGGCAGGCATGCAGCCATACAGATACATGGAATATAGATAGATTGAAAAATAAACAAACAGATAGACAAATAGATAGATAGACAGAAATATAGCCAATTTGATATACAAATTGATAGAAAGATAAATAGATAGATAGATAGATTGATAGACAGATTGATAGACATATTGATAGATAAATTAATAGTCCAATAGTTAGATAGATAAATAGATAGACATATAGATAGACAAATATATAGACAAATATATAGACAAATAGATAGAAAAATAGATAGATAGATAGACAAAAAAATAAACAAAATGATAGATAGAAATATATATAGATAACTTGATAGATTGATAGACATATTGATAGATGATTTGATTGACAGATAGATAAATAGATTGATAGACAGATAGATAGATACACATATAGATAGATAAATAGTTTAATTGATTATTAGATAGATAGATAGTTAGATAGATAGATAGACAAATAGATAGATAGATATATTGATAAATAGATATATAGATAGATAGATAGATTAATAAATAGACAAATAGATTGATAAATAGAGAGATTGACAGAAAGATAAACAGAAAGAAAGATAGATATATAGATAGATTGATAAACAGATAGGTAGACAAATAGATAGATAAATAGATAGACAAATAAATTGACAAATAGATAAATAGATAGACAAATAGATAGACAGATAGATTGATTGATAGAAATATAGATAGATAGACAGAATGATATATATATATATATAAAATAAATAGATAGATAGATATAGGGGTGTAACCGAACCAAATGATTCATGATTCATTTAGAGCTCAGCTTAGTAAAAGCTCATTTGAATTCATTTCTTAAGTTAAATGAGCCGAGCCCAAACTCCATTTTGGCTAGTAAGTTAACCGAGCTAAACCCAAGCTTCCTTAAGTTTGGTTTGCAAAAGTTTGTTAATAGGCTCATTTACCAGCTCATGAACATGCTCACGAACAGGCTCGCAATATGTTCGTGAACAGGCTCATGAACAAGCTCACGTAAAGTTTGACACATGTTCAATCAGTTTGAAGTTCTAACTTCCAAATTTCTGATCATTTATTTCCCATCCCCATTAAAAACCCTCAAAGACCATATTAGATATTACTCTCTCGGCTCACCCATTCTCTGCCACAGCCTGATGCCTGCCATGCCGCACTCTCCACTGTTCTTTTCTTCTTTTCCTTTCTTCCATTGTTATCTCTTTATGGCCAATCTTTTTACCACTTACAGCTTTGGTCTTGTTCTCTGTGTCTTGGTCCCTACTATGGGAAAGTTGAAATATTATTGGAAATGGCATTGCTCCATCTCTCACTAACTTCTACAAATCAAAGCATTGAATGCAAGGTTATATTTTGCTACAAAGAAAGCATGGCCAATGCACCATCTTAGATTTTAATGACTCAATTTACTTAGACTACCAATATTTGCATCACAGAGGGGAAAACTCATCTCTGCAGGCTACAATTCTCTCTGCTCTTTTGACTCTTTCACCCCTTGCTCTAGTAGAATGAATACCAAATGAAAGAGAAAACATAAAATAAACTTGTTATGATAGACCCCAAAGTGAATGTTTTAATGAAAGTGTGAATCAAATGTCTTCTACTATTTTTGATTGAATTATGTGTTACTGAATTGGGGTGGTTAATGTTTTCCAAATTTTCATATACAATTTCCATGTTGAAATTATATGAAATCTACCTTATTTATTTTCCAATTTGTTTTGTTATGTTGTACAGGATGTCGGACCATGTTTCCAGTATGTAATCCCCTGAAAATTCACAAAAAAGTCATATAATGAAAATGCTATAGATGTTGTTGTATAAAATGTGAATTTGATTAAGGAAAACATATTTTCTATAAATTATGGGTGTTGATGGGGTTGAAAATGTTGAAGATAGTGAAGAGGGTGGGGGCGATTGCTCAAAGAATAGAAAGTGCACCTCCCAAGTATGGTCTAAATTTAAAATAGTCACCCTTTCTGAAAAATCAGAAAAGGCTGAATGCATCCATTGCAAGGGGTGATTTGCACTTCTTAAGGCTGGAACTACATCTCACTTACTTAGGCACATTAAAGAAAATTGTATCAGAAAGAAAATAAAGTTTTTTGGACAAATGGAACTAACACTCAATTTCTCTATAGTAGAGTCGGTAATGGTAGCTTTAATACAAAATTTTAAATATGACCAAACTAAAATCAGAGATATATTATCTCATTTGATCATGGTCCATGAGCTACCATTTTCTTTTGTGGAGTATGAAGTGTTTAATTTGTTGATAAAGACTATAACTCCACATTATCAAAGAATTAGTCGTGCAACTATAAAAAAAGATTGCTTTACAAGTTATGAGGTGGAAAAGAAAAAAGTTTCCACTCTTCTGAAATATGAAAATTAAGTAATTATGACAACTGATATATGGAAGTCAACAAATCGAAAGGTTTACTATATGGTTGTTACTTGCCATTTTATAGATTCTAATTAGAAATTGTAAAAGCATACTCTCAGTTTTTGTGATGTACTACCACCTCATTCAGGAGTTGCCATTTGTGATACCTTAAGTAAGTGTTTGCTTGAATGAGAAATTGATGATAAATTTTGGAGTGTGATAGTTGATAGTGTCGCTTACACTGATGTTGTTTTTCGAATGTCAAAAATACCTTTCCTATAAAAATCAACTTGCTCTTTGTGGCAAGTTGCTTCATGTAAGGTGTTGTGCACATAATCTAAATCTTCTTGTACAAGATGGGTTTTTAGAGTTGGTGATATAATTAAGAATGTACAAGAAAGTGTTAAACATGTGACACAGTCAGAGAGTCATCTGAATATTTTTGGAGAAATTGTGAAGCAATTGAAGTTGCCTTCGAAGAAACTTATTTTTGATTGTTGCACAGGTGGAATGCAGCATTATTTATGTTATTGACTATCTTGGAGTTCAAAGTTGTTTTTCCTAGATATCCACAAAGAGAAGCAAGTTGCTTGTTCTTGCCTAGTGAGGATGATTGGATGAAAGTTGCTGAAATTTCTTCATTTATTGCTTTCATTTAATGAACTTAAAAAAATCATTTTAGGTATTATTATTTTATTTGACTAATATTAATTAATTTTGTGATTTACATGCTTTTAAAATTATTTATTTTAATTGGGTAATATCATACATGTTATTGTAGGTTCTGAATATCTAACATCAAATTTATTTTTTCCTGAGCTTTATAATATCAAGAGGTTGTTGGATGACAAATATCTTGATGAAAATGAGTTTATGCATTCAATGATTATGAGGATGAAAGATGGTAATGAAATAAAATACAATTGATTGAGTGGCATTTTCCTATGATTTACTCAAGATCAGATATCATTGAACATATTATAACTATTCGTGAGACTTTGTGCATGCTTTATAAGGATTATGTTGAAGCTCATAAAGTAAATGGTAGTGAAAAAGAGGCTGAAAGTGAGATTCAAAATGAATCTTTTAGTGCTGTGACGATGGGAACAAGTGGAGTGAGGGCTTAATTTTTTAGTTATATAAGACATCTCGAATCATCAATTAAACCAGTTAAATCTGATTTAAATATATATCTAGAGGAAGGTGTTCATCTTTGTGAAAATTTAAATTTTGATGTCTTAGATTGGTGGAAGATGAAGTCTCTAAAGTTTTGAGTGTTATCAAAGATGACATGTGATATTTTATCAATTCCAATCACAACTGTAGCTTCAGAGTCTACATTCAGTGCTAGGGGGAGAGTTATTGAACCACATCATGCATCTTTAGGAGCAGACATGGTTAAAGTATTATTATGAGGTGAAGATTGGCATGCCTTTTATGGGATAAAGTGAACAAGAAAAGTAAATCTCAAATTTTTATCATAGTTTAAGTTTAAATTTGATTTTGTGCTGTTATAAAATTTTTAATATTTTAAACTTTTTTATTGTTGTTTATGTACATGTTTAGGTTTTGTTTTACAATGTTAATATTTTATTTTATTTTTTATAAATTGTTATGATTTTTATAGTATGAAGAGGACTTCAAAGAAATTCAAATACATAGCACTTGAAAGTTGCTTTTATGGGATAATGTGGAGCTGATTTCATTTCTTGTATATACTTTAATTTTTGGCGTATAGTTGAGGTTGAGTTACATGGGTATATTATTATTTGTTGATTAGAAAATATTCAAAGTTACTTATTATTTATCTTATTATTTGAGGTGTAGTCTTTAAAGCTTTTATTATATTTTTATTCGAAGTTTATTTTACTTATATAAGCTATCAAGGTTTGCTTTTATTTGAAAGCTTTAGAGGCCAATACATGGAAGAGATCATGTTGAAAGATGAAGATATAAAGATTATTTTGAAGTTGTTATATGTTAGATTTAAACATTATTAAATTTTAAGGATGATTGTAAGTTTTTTTTTATTTCATTGGTATTGTAACTTTAATTGGTTTGGATATGTTAGTTATTATTAATAACTTGTTGTATTAAGTTATTAGTATTTTTTTAGATATAGAATATGATGCTAAACTATTAATTTTTGTTAAAGATCATAAACAAGCTCACAGATGAACTCAAATGAGCACACAAATGAACTCCTTACCGAGCTCGCAAATGAGCTCACAAATGAACTCCTTATCGAGCTTACAAATAAGCTTATAATCAAGCTCACATATGAACGTGCATGAGCTATAATCAAATGTGGTTTAAACGAATGAGCCCGAGTCGAGCTCGATCTTGATGAGCTCTAGCTGAACTCAAACTCGAGCATGGATTTTAAAAAATAAAGGAATTCGTGCAGAATCGAATCCCTTCCAAAATATTTTGAGCAGAACCTAAGCCTTTGTTAATTCAGCTAAGTTTGCTTCAGTTAAACCCCTAGATAGATAGAAAGATAGATAGATAGATTTATAGGTATGGTGGTAGGTAGATAGATATATAGATAGATTGATTGATTAATAGATATATAGATAGATAGATAGATATACAGATAGATAGACAGACAGTTTGATTGATTGATTGATAGATAAATAGATAGACAGACATATAGAAAGATACACATATAGTTAGATAAAATATAGGTAGATAGAAAGATAAATAAATAGAGGGATAGATAAATTGATTGAAAGAAAGAAAGATAGATAAATAGATAGACAGATAAATAGACATATAGATAGACAGATAAATAGACATATAGATAGATAGATTGATATAAAGATAAATAGCCATATAAATAGGTAGAAAAATAGATAGACAAATAAAATAATAGACAGATAGATAGATAGAAAGATAGAAAAATAGATAGATAGACAAATCGATAGATAGATAGATATACAGATAGATAGACAAATAGATAGACAGACAGACAAATAGACAGACAGATAAAAAAATAGACAAATAGACAGACATAAATAAGCAAACAAATAAATAGATAGATAGATAGATATATTTATATAGAGATTGATTGAGAGATAGAGAAATAGATAGATAGATAGAAAAATAAATTGATATGTAAATTGATAAACATATTGATAGAAATATTGATATACAGATTGATAGACAAATTGATGGACAAATTGATAGGCAGATTAATAGATAGATTAAAAGATAGATCGATAGATAGACAAATAGATAGATAGATAGATAGATAAACATATAGATAGATAGGTAATTAGATATAGAGATATATAGATAGATAGATATATAGAAAGGTAAACAAATAGATAGATATATTGATTGATAGATAAATAGATTGACAGATAGATATATAGTTAGATTGATTGATTGATTGATTGATAGATAGATAGATTGATTGATAGATATATAGATAGATAGATAAATAGATAAATAGATAGACAAATAAAAAGAAAGATAAATAGATATATAGGTAGATTGATAGATAGATAAAAAATAGATAGAAGGACTGATAGACAAAAAGTTAGATAGATGAATAGATAGAATGAATGATTGATTGATTAATAGATAGATAAAAAAACAAATATATAAATAAATAGTTTGATAGATTGAAATAAAGATTGATAGACATATTGAAACAAATTTTGATAGATAGATTGATAAACTAGTTTATATACAAATTTTTATACAAATTTATAGACAAATTAATATACAGATAGATAGACTTATAGATAGAATGATAGATAGACTCATAGATAGGCAGATTGATTAATAGATTTATTAACATTTTGAAAGATAGATAAATCTACAGATTAATAAACTTATAGATAGATAGATAGATTGATTGATTGATAATTTGATAGATCAATAGATTATTAGACAAATAATAAGGCAAATTGAAATATAGATAGATAGATATATCGATGGATGGATGGATGTATAGATAGATGAATAGATAGATAGATAAATATACATTAAAAGATAAATAGATATATAGATAGATAGAGTGTCAAAAAGATAGAGAGACAAGTAGATAGATATATATATATACACAGATAGATAGATAAAAAGACAGATAGATAGATAGAAAATAGATATATAGACAGATAGATAGATATACAGACAGATAGATAGATAAATAGATATATAGATAGAGAGAGATAAATAGATAGATAAAAATATTGATAGACAAATAGATAGGCAGATAGATAGATAGATAGATTGATAGACAGATAGACAGATAAAATTTAAAGATAAATAGATAGATCAATAGAATGATATATAGATAGATAGATAGATAAGCTGATAGATAGATAGGTAGGTAGATAGAAATATAGATAGATAGATAGATAGACAGATTGAAAGATACATAGATAGATAGATACATAGAAATGATATGCAGTTAGATAGATAGAAATATAGAATATAGATACAAATAGATAGACAAAAAAATAGATAGATAGATCGATCGATTGATTGATTGATAGACAAATAGATAGGTAGATAAATAGTTGGATAGTTATTTAGACAGACAAACAGACAGATAGATAGATTGATTGATTGACTGATTGACAAATAGATTGACAGACAGACAATAGATAGATAGATAGATACACATATAAATAGATAGATAGATAGACAAGTATATAGATTAATTGATAGATAGATAGATAGACAAACAAATAAACAAATAGATAGGCAAATTGATATAAAGATAGATAGATAAATCAACAGATAGAGAGACACACAGATAGATAGATAGATAGATAGATAGATAGACAAACATAATGATAAATATAAATATTTATAGATAAATAGATATATATATATATATATAAAGAGATAGATTTATAAAGAGATTGATTGACACATTGATAGAGAGATATATAGATAGATTGATAACATGATAGATTGATAAAAAAATTTTTAGACATTTTAAAATAAATATTTGTATATAGATTGATAGATAGATTGATACGTAGATTAATATACAAATTGATAAACAGACAGATAGATAGATAAAAAGATAGACAAATAGAAAAGCATAGAGATCGATACATAGATGGATACATTATTAGACAGATAAATACATAGATAGATCGATAGATTAATTTATTGATAGTTAGATAGATAGACAGATAAAAAGATATATAGAAATTTAAATAGATAGAAAGATTGATAAAAGATAGATAGATAGATAGATAAATATATAGATACATAGACAAATAATAGACAGATAAATAGTCAGATAGATATAAAGAAAGATAGATAAATAGACACTAAGTTAGATAGAGAGATAGACAGACAGATAGATAGATAGATAGATATATAGATAGATAGATATTCAGATAGATATACAAGTATATAGACAAAAAGTTAAAAAGTAAATAGATAGATTGACAGATAGATCGATAGAAAGATGAACAGAGAGATAAACAGATAGATAGATAGATAGACATATAGATGCTTACAAAGATAGAGAGATAGTTAGATAGATAGATAGATAGATAGACAAATAGATAGACAGATAGAAAGACCATATATATAGATAGATAGGTAGATAGACTAATAGATAGACAAATAGATTGATTTATTGATAAAGAGATTGATAGATAGATTGATAGATATATAGTTGTACATAGAGATAGACAGATTGATTGATTGATATATTTATAGACAGATTGATAGATAAATTGATAGACAAATTAATAGACAGATTGATATACAGATTTATAGATAGATAGAATAATAGATATATAAATAGATAGATACACAGAATTACAAACAAATAAACAAATTCACAAATAGATAGAAAGACAGATATATAGATTGATAAATAGATAGATTGATAGATACATAGATAAACAGACAAATAAATAGATAGAAAGATAGACAGATTAATGATTGATTGAATGAATGATAGATCATTTGATAGATAGATAGAATGATAGATAAATAGATAGATAGATTGATAGACTAATTGATATACATATTGATAGAAATATTGATAGATAGAATAATAGACAGATTGATATACTGATAGAGAGACATATTGATAGTCACATAGATACACATATTGATTGATAGATTATTTTATAGATAAATAGATAAATAGAAAGACAAATCAATAAATAGATAGATAGATAGATAAATAGATAGATATAAAAATAGATATATAGATAGATAATAAGTAAGATAGAAAGACACATAGATAGATAGATAGACTAAAATATAAATAGTAAGATACATAGATTGATAGACAGATAGATAGACAAATTGATAGAAAGATAGATTGATTGATTTATAGATAAATAGATTGAAAAAGAGATAGATAGATAGTTAGATAGAAAGATGTATAGATAGATAGATAGATAAGATAAATAGATAAATAAATAGATAGATAAATAGGCATATAGATATATACACTACAAGAAAAATCCAATATAGCTACGAAAAATTTCCTAGCTAAATGGGTGTTTTTCATCGCTAAATGGGATATAGTGATGGATTAACAATGGAACCATTCCCAATCTAAAGTTCTCGTCTCTTAAATATAGTGAGGAAAGTGTCCTTAGCTAATAATTTAGTGACGGAAAAATCCCTAGCTAAAAAAATATTTTCTCTAGCTAAATTACCAAGTTAAATGAGAGTTTCCATCACTAAACGGATATAATGGTGAAAGCTTCCCCAATCTAAAGTGCTCGTCTATAAATATTAGTGATGGAAATAGTCCATAGCAAAATAAATTTAGAGATGGAAAAATCCCTTGCTAAAATAAAGATATCCCTAGCTAAATTAGCTAGGGCAATTTGCTAAATTACCTCGAGAAATTTGCTAAATTAGGTATGGAATTTTCCCTAGCTATTTTAATTTCAAAACTATATTCAGAATTTAATTTATTTTAAAATTTTTTATTTAACTAATTTAATATTTTTATATTGAATTGAATAAAAATATAAACTATAACTGATAATTAATAATTAATAAAAATTAAATCATTTATTAACTTATACTAATATAATATTTTACATAATTAAAATAAAAAAATAACAAAATTTTATTACATCTTATTCTTCAATGTTTTTTCTGACAGTGTATAAAGTATAATATATCCATGCATTGATGTTGCTTTCTCTCCCTCTACTCCTCCGATCATCATTTTTCTACTACGACAAAGCTGTCCGAGTCACGACACGCCATGTCTAGTGAAAAATCCCTTCACTTATACAAGCTTTGTATGGGGAACAATTTGGTACCAAATATGTAAGAATTTTTAACCACTCAATCAAATCAAAATAAAAAAAAAGTTTTGTTTTTATAAATATATAATACTATAGTATATATGTACAATTATACTAGCATTTTACTCGTACATATATTTTTGAAATATATGTAAATAAAAACTACAGTATTATGGGTACATATATACTGAGTACAAATATACTCAGTATATATGTACATAAAAAACTATAGTATTATATGTATGTATATACTGAGTAGATACATATGTATATACCACATTTATTACTGTTGCTGCTACAGCCAGTTTCGATGCTGCTCCTGTCGCTGTAGCTGCCGTTGTCACTGTCGCTGCCACTACCATCGCTACCGCCACCGCTGCTACCGCTTTTGTCACCATATCCACCTCTACTACCACCACTACCACCACCTCTATCGCTATGGCCACTAATAATAAAAGTGGGGTGTGCGATGATGCTCAACTAATGAACATCTGTGCCAACCACTTGTTTTGAGATTGAGTGAGTTTTTGACGAAGCGGCACGCTGCTTTTCCCAAAATAAGACCCGATATTCCTTCTGGACCATAATTACATGACACTACATGAGCATCATCATCATCATCCTAATCCCTAGTACAATTAGAACCAATAATTGCAAAACCAAGAGCAAGAAAACTTATTTACTCATACGTTCGATTTGTACCATGTGATAATTGCATATCAACACTATTACTAAGATTTTAAAACCCAACTTCTATCTGCCTGGCTAGTCTGGACTAGAAATATCTTCATCCTATATCTTTAGAAAAAATCTAATATCCATGTCTTTTATTACATGCCTCAGTAATCAATGCACAATGATGACCAGACCATCCCGAGCAATTATAAATTCAAAAGTGAGTCTGTGTGTAAATAGGTGTGTATGTATGACAATATATACATGTCTATAGATAAATATATGCACCCACTTATGTACATATATACTACAGTATATATGTAAGTATCTACTAAGTATATACATACAAATATACTCTATATATATGAACATATAAACTTGGTATATTTATACTTATATACTCAGTATATATGTAGATATATACTTGGTATATACATACATTTATACCAAGTATATGTGTATGTATATATTGCAGTATTATATGTATGTATATATACTCACATAACCTTGGATGACACACACACTTGTACTTTAATGCAAATACACATACCATCAAAGACAACATAAGAAAATAATATAGGATTTAAAAAAAGTGCATATCGGTATCTCAGGCATGATCAGCATTTCTAGTTCTTTTTTCTCCAGTAATCCACTCAAATAGAGAACATTGTTAGACCTGCACATGGAGCATAACATATTACATTTACAAACTAATAACCGATAACAATTAGTCTCAGATCTGAACTGCGACGACGCATATCTGCACAAAATAAGAGTGTCAAGAAAAACTTGCATTTGTGTGGAATTAATTTTTTGGTTCATTCACAGCTCTAGAAGCTAAGGTATTGTTTTCATCACCATGGAGGACTAGCCAAGGCCTTTACATACTTATAATAGGCTAAAAATTTACCCAAAAAATTTGGGGACACACAAACATATTCATAGATATATAAAATAGTTATTATAGACACGAATAAACACAAATTAATGTTCATAGTCATACAGCTTTTAAAAAAATATAAAAGATGTCCAGAAATGATGTTTAGAAAGAAAAAGAGTGCAAAAATTAAATGTTTTAGGAAAATTGAAGATAATAGAAGCTAAGCCTCCTTTTGATCAAGCTGAAATCAGTAAATATGAGACCCATGCATTGGAAGGTCTGTGGCAATGTCTAAATGCTTTGAATAGAATTTTTTCGTGAGTCTCACATAATGTGTCCTATAAAGATTCATTATTAGGTCAATCAGCAAAGCAAAAAACATAACCAGAATAAAAAAAATTGAACCTAGAAAAAAATATCATAATTAATTGCTGCACATAGACAAAAATCAATAATATTTCAAAAATAATTCTCATATGAAATCATCCTCATAATTAGTAGGGAATACAGGCCTCTCCTGCGAGGTTTCGTAGCTGGATCTCGGAATGCTATCTGTTGCGTCAATGCCACTAACTGTGACTCCATATAGGACATCTGCTATTGCATTACATTCTTAATTTCTTTCATCTTATCATTCATTTCTTTAATTTCTTACATTTATTCCATCAAATTAGTATACTACACATCCTTCTGTTCTTTAATTTCATATATTTATTCCTTCAAATGAGATATTTGTTCATCCTTCTATTTCATTTTTGGCTCCATAACTACAATATGTTCATTTGTTTCCATTGTTTATTGTACGACTATCTCATCCACCATTGCTGAGACAGATGAATTAGAAGCACGACTACTACAACAAAAGGCCACTCCCTTCGAGCCGATGGCATACACTTCCTGCTTCTTATGACCTTTTATGGTCTCCAAATAAATAGGATCATAGTCAATTAGTTGAAGATCCATTGAACCCTCAACTTGTTGATGAGCAGCTATCACGCGTTCCTCCATTAGTTCCTGAGATAAAATAAAGCAAAATTTTATTCTAGATATACATAAAATAAAATAAATATTTTGCATTCCAAATAATTTTTAAAATGTACTATAGTATTATGAAATTTTATTAATATAATAAATTCTTAGAGTAATCATCTGAGACTTTTTTTTATTATAAAATTCGTTTTATTATTGATAACCCTCTCTTTTGGCGGAGGAAAACCAATTTTACAACCTATGGCTACCCATAGCCCTCTTACACCCATCTTAAGTTTTAAATTTACTTACTAGCATATTAAATTATAAAAGGCTTGCTCAATAAAACAATTTTCGCCTATATACTTTAATTTTCGGCCCGTCTTTCCCGTTTTGCTATTTTCGGCTCGTCTTTCCCGTTTTGTTATTTGTGGGTCATCTTCTCGGCCCACCTTCTCATTTAATAATTATTGTAATCTTCGAACCTCTATCTCTCGTCTTCCCCGTGTCTCGGGCTCTTCTCTTCACGTTATTTCCAAAGATTTCAGCCGTCCTTCTTCTTCTTTTATACACTTCTGAGCCTATAATATTCAATGAGAAAAACGAACGTGCCTGCAAGATAACTTATCACCCTATTACCCTTGTCCCTTGTTAAACTTATACGACATTTATAATTTCTTCGTTCCCTCCCATTCTCTTTGGCATTCCTATACGGCTTTGCTATTCCTTTTAAGTTATTACGTGATAACTTAAGCATTGAACCGCGAAGCCAGCAGTCACTACCTAGTGAAAGACAGTTTATGGTATATGAACTTATCAAGGCGAATTATCTATAAACTTCATTATTTAACTCCACAGGATTATCGGATTAAAAACTAAAGTCTCCTTCTTAACATCTTCATCCTACAAGGAAAATCCAAATACATATTTATACATATGCACCATTCTGTCGAGGGTGCTCTAGTTGTCCAAAATTAACACATACATAGCTCTAACCTATTTGCTTCTTTTTTAGATTCATTATTCTAAATTATGTTCTAAGTTTTATTTTTAAAAATGGCTCAACCTCTACCCTTCCTATTCCTTAAACTTCTATTAATATAACACAAAACTTGTGTGAAACTTTAGCATTTAATAAAACAAAGATAACCCAGAAATTTTATAACACCTTGGTAAGGCTGTTGTTTCACTTCAGTAGGGCGTGACTTGCCTGCAAGAAGAAAAATTCCAACACTTACCTTTTGCCTTCTATTTTCCTTTTGAACTTGCTTTGCTAGGACAGAAATTCCCTGCAATGTCGGATTCCCGCACAAAATTCCAACAGGAGATTAAGTCTTTATCATACGTTCGTAGGCTGTTTATTTGTTCTAATATAAGGAAATTCCATTTTATCTAAACATGCTATTACCTTTAGTTTATGTGGCATAGATTCCACATTATATTCTATATCTCCTCTAGTGGAGCCTATTCTAGATAGGCTATCTGCTAGATTATTAGCTTCTCTATATATATGTGTTATTGAAGCCTTCAGTTCATCTAAAAGGCTAAGAATTACTTCTAGATCCTCTTCATACCTCCATAATATTTTCTTGTTAATTACTATTTCAACTAATAATTTCGAGTCTACCTGAACTTCTATATTTTTAAAATTTAGCTGCTTACATATCTCTAACCCTGATTTCAATGCTTTAATTTCTAATTCTAGGGCCGAGGAGGCTCTACTAGATCTGGTGAAAGCTCTCTTTACTATCCCTGTATGATCTCTTATTACCCCGCCTCCTCCTACTATTCCAGTGTCCCTGCTAAAACTACCATCCGTATTAAGTGAAAATTTGCCAACCGGTGGAGTGTTCCAATGTATACATTTAGCCAATTGCTGTTTTATAACTTTATAAGTGAGGTCCCATGTTTTCTCAAGCTTCTTTTCTTGTTTCTTTTCCTCTATTTTTATAGGTTTCCTTATTGATATATTACTTATCTCCTTTCTAATATCTTTTATAATTTCTGTTAAATTCATCCTTTTATTTTGAAATTTATTTTTATTTCGAGATTTCCATATGTACCAAATAATTAGATGCGGTAATTTCTGATTAAGCCATTTTCTGGTGGGACTTTTCGTGCTTTCACATTCCTATTTTTAAGTTTATCCATTAATCCATCATCTTTATTACATATTCTTTTTTCCCCCTCCATCTCTCTCCATATTTCCGCTGCAATTGGACCATTGGAAAATAAATGATCGGTTGTTTCAACTGCTTGTGAACAGCATTCACATCTTGATGCCATTTTTATCCCTTTTTTTGTAAATTCTTATCTACTGGTATAGCATTCATTAGAGCCTTCCATGTGAAGGAACGCATTTTTTGCGGGATGTTTTCTTGCCATACCCATTTGAATAAAGTTTGAGCCGGTTTTTTCTTTCTGACCAGATCTTTTGCCGACTTGAGAGAGAAGTTTCCTTGTGGTGTTAAAGTCCATTTCCAGCCACTCTTCTTTAGTGTGGACTGTGAGTCTACTATCTCTTTTTGTTTTTCCATTGTCTTCCAGCTGTTCGAAGCTTTCTTAGGGCTCTTATTCTTATTATCTAAATATTTTGTCCGCATGTATTTAGCCCAAAGTTTATCACTTTCTTTAAGTCTCCACCTGCCTTTGCAATCCCAGGCAGCTGCCGAGTCCTGAAGGCTCATTAGACCTAATCCTGCTTCCTCTTTCGGATAACAGATGCTTTTCTAGTCCTTCCAGTGTAATTTATTTCTACCTTCTTTTTTACCCCATAAGAAGTTAGCCATTTCTGATTCGAGTTTTTTAATAAATTTTTTAGGGGGATGTATGACTGATAAAATATGTGTTAGTGTGCTTTGTAAAACATGTGAGAGCAGCGTTATCCTCCCCCCAAATCCCAGGAGCTCTTCTTTCCATCCTGCTATTTTCTTTCTTAGCTTATCTTGAAGGTAAGTTAGATATTCTTCCTTCAACCTCCCCTCATATATCTGACAACCTAAGTACATTAATGCCCCTTTAATTTCTGAGAAGCCTGTGATATTTTTGATTTTATCTACTAAATTTAATTTTGCATTTTTAGCAAGCATAAACTGACATTTACTTTTATTTACCATTTGACCTGTTTCTTTTTCAAATATTTGAAGAAGATCCATAAGGTTCATTAATGACTTTGTACTAGTATTTGTAAAAATTATAAGGTCATCCGCATATGCTAAACAGCCTATTCTGGGTGTATTCCTTGGTTGTCTAAATGACATTATTTTACCTTCGGATATTCTCTTATTCAACTTTCGAATTAATAATTCTAAGTAGATATCAAAAAGAAGGGGGGATAATGGATCCCCTTGCCTTATACTTCTATTTGGTTTAAATTCCTCACTTATCTTTCCATTTACAAGGACTCTTACCCAAGTACTTGAAATGCATCTATATATTAGATCTATTGTTAGCTCAGAGAAACCGAACCTTCTCAGCACAAAATAGAGGGTATCCCATTCTACTCTATCGAAGGCTTTCGATAGATCCAGCTTAACCACTAAATTTTTTCCTCTTGATTTACCTCCTATTTCTTTCATCATTTCTGATGCAAGTTTTATATTTTCAATCATTAATCTATTTTTGACAAAACCCGTTTGTTCCTGGGATATTATTGAAGGTAAAATTAAGCTTAGTCTATTTTGTAATATTTTTGCTAAAATTTTATAAATAGCATTGCATATACTTATAGGTCTGTAATCCTCGCATTTCTATGGTGATTCTTTTTTTGGAATTAATACTATAAAATATTTTGCCCATGATTTTGGGATTTCCGCACCTACAAAAAAACTTGCAATTGCGGGGACTAGCTTAGTTTTAACCGTATGCCAGTTTGACTAGAAAAAATAATTATTCCAACCATCCGGTCCTGCTGCACTCTCTTTTTCAAGATTAAAGACAGCCTCTTTAACTTCTGGTTATTTTGGGATCAATTCCATTAAATGGTTTTGAGCTTCCGTAATGGTTGCCATAATCTCATGCATTATAGAATTGTCTGTCCTACGTGACTGACTGCATAATTGGTTTTCAAAAAAATTTTTAAAAAGAGTTCCTATTTCCTTTTCATCTTCTACCCATTTTCCTTCTTCATTTTTTAGTCCTTTAATTTTATTCTTTTGAGATTTTATTTTAGTCATATTATAAAAGAATTTAGTATTACGGTCACCATCTTTTAACCATTTAATCTTTGCACGTTGTTTCCAATAAATTTCTTCCATGTGTAATTTCAATCTTAGTTCTCCTTTAGCCTTACTTAGTTCTATCCGAGTTTCATTATTATTAATGGAGTCAAAATCTTGTTCCAACTTGGCTACTTTTTCTTCTACTTTTTTTAGCTCCTGATTTAATTTTCCAAAGACCTCTTTCTTCCATGTTTTTAAGCAAGCTTTTAGCCTCAGAAGCTTAATTAATAGAACTTGCATCGGCTTGCCCTCTGCTGGCTCTTTCCAAGACTCTTTGACGAGGCTTTCATAGCTTGCATGCTTTACCCACATATTTTGGAATTTAAAATTAGACGTATTACCCTGGTTTCTTTGTATCGTGATAAGCAGTGGGCTATGGTCAGAATAAGTTCTATTTAAGTGTCTAAGCCCCGTAATCCCTTGTGAGGTGACCCTCTTTGTGTTACACATTATCCTATCCAGGCGAGCCCAGATGACTCCTCTTTTTTGCCAGTTATTACACCAAGTATATCTCGAACTAGTGAAATCTATTTCCATTAGATTAGTAATAGCTATTGTGTCATTAAATTGTTTCATGGCTACCTTATCCGGTGGTTTTCCACCTTTCTTTTCTTGAGGGCTTCTAATTATATTAAAGTCGCCTCCTATGATCCAAGGTGAGTTTCTACTTGCAATATCTTTCATTTCCTCCCATAGAGCTAACCTAGATTGTTTATTGTTTTTTGCATAAACTACTGAAATTATTTGATCTGTGTTCTTATCTAATTTGAAGTGTACTATCTATTCAGTATCTTTTAATATTTTAATTTTCAGCTTATTGTGCCATAAAATCCAAAGTTTACTATTTAAATTAGCATAAGCCTTATTAAAACCTAAAATTTCTCTATATTTATTTAATTGATCTTGCAGGACCATTGGCTCTGCAATAATCATTAATGATATTTTATGTTCTTTAATTAAAAGTTTTAATCTATTTATTGTGGGGCTATTAGCTACCCCCTTATAATTCCAGTATAGGCATCTATCCATTAAAACCTAATTTGGCTTGAGCTCGAGTTGTACACTTGGATTCATGAGACATGTTAGCATATTTCTTCGTATTTCTTACTGTTTTAGGATTGTGAGTATTTTCATGCCTAATCTCATTATATTTTACCTGTTTTCCAAGCACCATGGCCATTCGCTTCAGGGCCTCCATAGATTGGGTTCTTGAGAGATTCCCCCAATCTTCATTATAAATATATATATCATCCTTTGCCTTCTCCTCAGGCTCATCTTGAGATACATCACCCTTATTAATTGAAGGACAACTAAAAAGTACCGATTCATCTTCAGGGAAGTCTAGAAGATCCTCGTTTATCCACGCATAATCTTCAAGTTTTTCTTTCAATACGATTCTGGTTTTGGATGTTTTTTTATGTTTTCTCCTGTGTTTTACCTCCTCCCATCCTTTATTTAAGCTATCCTCCTTCTCTATCTCCAAGTTAACCTCTGTCGGGATTACTTCTACTCGATTATTCTTTGGGTAATCTGCTGGAAAACATGGAATACCTCCACTGTCCAGATCTCCCTTCGGCTGGATATTTTGCTTGTGAAGAGGGGCCTCCTCTTTCCTTATCCATTGCATTACCTTCTTACCTCCTCCTTCATGCCGCTGCCCATTGTTCTGCTCATCTTCCCCCACCTTGCACGATAGATTTTCATGCCCGAGCCTCTTACTACTTAGGCAGTAAGGAGGAAGGCTTTCGGGGATGACTGTTTGCCAAAACCCCTCGGCCTGTTCACCTTCACCACTGCCTATCCATAGTTTGTCAGGCGGTTTAGTCAAGAGGTTAAGCTCGACACATACACGAGCTTTATTCTGCCTTGACATGGCTACTGTGGCTCCGTCCCGTAGCATGGGTTTTCCCAAACACGACGAAATCGCATAGAGAGACGTTTCAGAGAATAAATGTAATGGCAGGAACGGCAATGTAAACAATACCGGGGCTATAGGTGCCTCTTCCAGAGGAGTGAAATCCTTTGTCCACTTCAGTATACGCAAGGGGAAGCCGTCGACTTGCCATAAACCCCGCTGCCATAGGCGATATTGATCCTCGAGTAGAGAGCATTGCAGCACGACATGTTTGGCGTCGAAGTCAGCGAACTTCACCTTCCCCTTAAGCTTTAAATTATCGATAAATTTCTGAACTCCTATCGCACGAGGCCTGCCGTAGGAGAACATACCGACGAGCGTGTATTCGAAAGGTTCTAAGAGCCTTCAAGTTTCTTCGGCAGAGAAGATGATAACCGGGAGCCCATTTTTGTTCCCGTGAGTTCGTAATATCGGCGCGGTCCCTTTCACAATCGAGGCAAAAGACTTATTGTTTAATAATAAGTCGGTTTTCTCCATTCTCACCTTGAAAAGAGCTTGATTTGAGCAATGATGGAGAGTTTCTCTCTCTAAAAAATGGGATTTTCTTTCTCTAGAAAGTGAGAGCGTTTTTTGAAAGAGAGAACCGTATCCCTAATCATCTGAGACTTATTGTCAACAAACTGACCATCTACTTTCTTCACAAGCATCTTCCTGAAAATCTCATAAAAATTGGGATCTCCAACCAATTCTCCAGCCTAGAATATGTTTTTATTAAGTCATAAAAAAACAAAAGATCAAAATATTTAACAAAATTAATAAAACCATGCAGAGATTTGATTTATTATACAATTAGGAAAATGACTAAATATATAAATGTTTAGAATTTTAAAATTATACCAAATCTCAAACATGCTCAATGCTTGAATTTGACCCTCCTATGTGTCAACATATTCCTGTACCTAGTCTAGCTACCTCTCTTCAACAATTTTTGCAAGCAATATCTAATTTTTTCTTCATAATTGGCTCCTCCCAATACTTAAGGCACTTGGACTAGTTATCCTTGGATATAAAATCATTCCTTTCTTTTATATTCTTTAATTTATTGACAAAATCGGAATACCATTGAGCAACTTTGTTCTCCCATAATTAACTTTATCTTTCCATCAAATTTGAGTGCCTATGTGCACTGATTCTATATATAGAAAAATCACAAAAGAATTTATATTAACAACAAGAACATAATTCTTTACTGCTTGAATTATAACCAATATAATAGTTAAGTAATTAGATAATTAATTTTCAATACATTTGTTTTGTTATTTTTACCTGAAAGTCATTAAAATAAGACTCTTTTGTCCATTCGGAAACTTTCTTCCAGAAGAATACTTTAGAATCGGCCATTTTCTTGAAAGATTATGTAATTATAGTTGAACACTTGTGAGATGGAATAAAACTATACAATCAAATAAATAATATTAAAAACAAGCAAATCATAACAATATAAAAAAACCATTAATAGTAACATCAAAATTTTGTTTTCAAGCTATATTTACATATTTCATTTACCTACAATCCACAATCTCAATTACTAACTTTACACTAACAACAGAGGAATACAAGATATTTGATGATGTTGTTGGTTTTGTAAATGGGGGAACTATCGGTGTAAAATGTGGTGTAGAAGGTAGAGATGGAACAAAAGTGTGTGCAAGAGCACAATGGGTGGTGGGCTTATATCTGATAAAGGTGATAATAGAGGTCTCAATGATGGTGATGGTGATAGAAATAGAGATGTTGATTGTGATGTTGAAGTTTGGATATGGTGGGTATGAGATGATACTGATTTTGCAACATAATCTAACATACTAGATGAATTTGGTTAATTTCTACGTCCACGTCTACCTCCACCACGGCTGAGTCCTTTAGGTGCCAACTACTGTACAAAAGAAGACATAGAACAAATAATACATATATGATGAACAAGCATGTATTTTAGAAAAAAAACAATAATAGATTTCAACAAAATATAGTAGTCTTTGATAGTTTAATATTATAATAAAATTATAACAGTTTAATTATCAGCATTACAATCATCCTCCAATAGATCTTCTGATATTGATCTGATTCCGATAGAAGTTCGAACTCATGTTCAAATAGAAATTGATCATCTTCAATTTTTATTAGGCGATCATTTGAGTCACATATATTTTCTGATTCTTCATCTACATGCACATTCTCAATATTATTTATGTCATCTTTCTTGAATATCGGTGCAATATGTAAGTATGTACTTCTTTGTTGAGATGTTGGTACTTCAAAATTTGATCGAGCTTTGATTTTTCAAATTTCCAACAAATTACTCTTATCACGAGATAAACTCGGAAATGTACAATAATATACTTGAGCATCTTGAACTGCCATAATAAATGGCTCAAATCAATTATATCTACGTTTATGATTAACATCAACTAGCTTATAATCCGAATGAATCTTAGTGCCCACATTTCGTGTAGGATCAAATGACTCACACTTTAATAATACAATCGTATTATTTTTAAGTCAAGAATACTCCAACTCAATAACTTCATTGAGTTGATCATAATAATCAATCTCATCTACACTATAACCTGAGCCTTTAATGCATACACCACTATTCATTGTTATTTTAGAAGAACCATGCCCAATTGTGTGAAATTCATATCCATTGAGAAAATACCCAGGATAGGTTGTCACATATATAAACGGGCCATTACATAGATACCGAATGAAAATATTTGAATCTCCTTTTAAAGGATCAATTTTTTGTGACATAAATAAAAAAAAGATATTAACAAATAAAAGATATTAATAAATTAAATAATTTAAAAATTTAAAACTTAATAATTCTCACATAATTTTTGAACCAATTCTCAAATTCAGTTTCTAGCATATAATCGACATCATTGTTGAAAATTGCTGGTTACCTATATTTTAACTACTCAACATAAATACTACACAAATATAAAAAGAGAAAAAAAAAGTATATTAAATTTTAATAATTCCTTTAAAAGATAAAATTTAAATATGATTAAACCTACAAACATTTTGGGTATACATACTCAATATATGGTGCAATCTCTTCACAATATAGTAAAACGTAACTCCAGATTGCTTTGTAATCTTCATCTGTCATACATCTTTTCATTACTCTTCCAAATGCTCTTCGAGGGTGCTTGAAGATAAATAGTTTGTCCACAGAATCATCTTTTACCATCACATGACCTTCATCATTCCGAGGTACATTTGTATTCTTTGTATTGATATGATCCTCAAAATAATAAGAACAAAAAGATGATGTACAACTAAATGCACCAAGCAATTATTTGTAAAACTCAATCATCTTATGTACTTTATACTAAGATTTAAATGATGATGTTAAACATTTTTATATGTTCGTTTATACTGTAATAAGATATATAAACAAAATGATTCGGTGTAAATTCAAGTTATACATAAGATAGATAGTTTTATTTAGTTTTATTTAACTATATATATATTTTTATATAGTTAAAAACATTTACTTTTTCATAATATCTCCATAAAACATAAAATGAAACCAAAAACTTGAGTTAATTCTTTCTTAGTTACTTTAGTATATAAAAAGGATCCACATTATTTAATAAGAGTTTGATATTATATTAGTGAGTACTAACATTATTTTTTTGAGCATATTTATTTTTAGCGAGTATGGAGAATGCGAATCCATAAAACATATTTGGATCAATTTCTTTTACTTACTCTTCTATTATCCCACTTGGATCGGACCTCTAGTTAAGTGACATGGACATGTATTAGCTATAGTTGAACTTATTGGTTTAAATTATGATAATATTCAGATTGAGTCATTATATGTATCAAAAAGTATAAATCAAATTGACTCTAAAGAGAGTCTTAACTTTCAATGAGAGAAAATTTACTTTGAGTTTAGATGATTCAATAGACCACACAGATATATTCTATTTCCTGATCATGATGATCCAAAAATTAGGATATTTGACTGCCTAAGAATTAGAGTTTATACTAAGAGAAAATGACAAATGCAGTTGCAGCCTATTTAGAGCAAATAATATCTCCCAAAGAGCTAGATAATCTTATGGCTAACGACTCTAATCTTAATTTTCTGATCTACTGACTGGATAGAAAAAAATTATTAATTTTATACATAAAAATTGACATAATGGTGAGACATGCAAATAAAATATCATCATGATTCATGCCTAGTCCAGAAGTTGAACTTCAAGGACAACCCTCCATTCTATTTGCTAAGTTCTTAATTACTAATTATTTTTTTAATTTAAAATATTTTATAATGTTATTCCTATTAGTTGTCATAAGACTAAGAATTCTATGATAAGTAGATCGAAAGTAAATTTGCATAATAGAAATTATTTTAGAATCTTCCAAAAATCTAACCAGAATACTCGAGTTAATAATCAATTGCGATAAATGAAGATGGTCAATTAACCTAATGTTGATCTAACTTCAAAGATCCTATAGCTCATAACTTCAAAGATCCTATAGCTCATTTATGTTTACCTGAAATCTAATGCATCATGTCTTTTGGCATATTGATCAATATAACCATTAAGGTGAGCGATATCACAAGTACTCCTACATGTATATATTTTTTTATGATATATACTATACAAAATCTTCTTCGACACTCCAACTATTTTTTTTTTGATTTTGTTAAGTACATACATATTACTAATTTTTGTTTATTTTTATGTTTCTTAGGTAAATGAGTGAAAATTATAAGAGAAAACCTAGTTTCATATATGAACTGTTCAGTCAAGCTTTTGTTATTATTCAACATTTATCATTTTTTTATGGATGAGATATAATTGAAATTAGGAGAAAAATAATAATAAATTTAAATTATTTACATTTTTAAATATAATTATTACTCTAAAATATACTAAATAAAATAAATTCTTTAAACATAATCACAATGTATACCTTAAGTTTTTGTGTGTATTAAATACTTTAGATATGTACCTCATATTTTTGTGCCTGAAAGTCAACTACTCACTAAACTAACACATACATGACATACAAGACATGTTAAAATTATAAATTATTTAACAAAATAGCACAAATAGGTTACAATATGAATTTAAGAATAACAAAAAGAAAAAAAAGGATAATATAAAAATAAAAATAAAAATATATCAATTAAATATTTATAGAAAAATTTTTTAATTAAAAAATATTTTTTTATTTTTCACATATTTTAAGGCAGAAACTCAAAAGCTATCAAATTTTTACAAATAAGCGGTCAAATGCAATCCAAAGGCTAAAAAATATTTTCACCTATAATGGGTATAAATATTTTAGCTACCAAGGCAACAACAACCATTAAAAAAAATAACTACTTTCTCTAAAAACCCCATGCTAATGGGTCATGCTACAATGTAAGGCACATGAGCCATGCCAGGCCTAACACAAGGCATGGTCACACCCACCTAGCTCGGCATGACTATGAACAAGGTCAAACATGGATGAATAATACTATGCCAGACATGGATGAATCATGTCGTTCTTATGTGGCCCAACCCACTTGACACATCAACATTCCTTGTTTACACCTTGTTTCATCTAAGCTACATGTCATGGAACTTTATGCATCAGCATGAAAGAAAATATTATAATTTTAGCTTGTTTCTAGTTCAGACCTTGTTTTTATTTTTTATTAATTTTATTATGGATGAGCCGTCGAAATATGAGATACTCACTCTAATTTTCCCTTCATATAACTATATATATTATATGTATAATAACATATAACTATAAATAATTCAATCTTACTATATGTATAACTATAAAAACTTTATATATAACTACATTTAAATATATAATTAACAACATATATTTAATACATATTTTTATATATTAGTATAAAAAATGTATTTTAGTATATCTATACCTATACCTATACCTATACCTATACCTATACCTAATTATATGTATAAATATATAAAATTATATGACATAATATATATACATACATGTATAAATATAAGTTAAACTATACGTGTAACTATATGTATAACCACATGTAACTATATTTATAATGATATGTATAAAAACATACAACATAATGTTTAAATATATGTGTATAACTATATATAAATATTTGTATAACTATAAAAAACTCTATATAAATAAATATAACTTTATTTTTTATGATGCATACATATATGTATACATATTTAATTCTATATAATTGTTTATAACTTTGTATGCATTTATATAGAGTAGTAGCGGTGACAGTGGTGGTGGCGGCAGCAACGATGGTAGCAGTGGCAGTGACGGTAGCAGTGGCAGTGGCAGCAGCGGCGGTAGCACCAGTGGTAGTGGTAGTAGCGGTAGCACCGGAATCACTAGCCGCAACACCGGCAGCACCGGTAACATCAGCGGCAATGACAGTGGCAGTAGTGGTAGGAGCGGCAGTGGCAGGAGTGGCCGTGGCAATGGGAGCAGCAGCAACAGCAACATATGTGGTATATACGTACATATATAGTTAGTATATATGTACATATAATACTACAGTATTTTATGTATATATATACTAAGTATATATGTACTCAGTATATATGCATGCATAATACTATAGTTTATATGTACATATACTACTGGAATATATGTACGAGTGAAATGCTAGTATATATGTACATATTTACTGCAATAATATTTATTTATCAAAACATAGCTTTTTTTTAATTTATTTTGATTAGATTTAGTGGTTTAAATTTTTTATAGATATAATATCGCATTGTTTCCCATACGAAGCTTGTACAAGCAAAGGGTTTTTCAATATACATGATGCACAATGACTCGGACAACTTTTTGCAACATAAAGTTGGTGATCGGAGGAGCTGAGGGAGTGAAATCAACATCAATGCATGGATAGATTAAACTTTATGCACTGTCTGTAGAAACATTGATTAATAAGATCTAATATAATTTTGTTATTTTTTTTGTTTTAGTTTTATAAAATATTGTATTAGAATAAGTTATTAAATGAATTTTTTAATTAAAAATTAATATTTATAGTTTCTATTTTTATTCAAATTAATATAAAAATATTATATTATTTAATTAAATTTTATTTGAAGCTGTATGACAATCAACTTTAATTTGTGTTTTTTCATGTCTATAATAACTATTTTTATATATTTGTAAATATGTCTATGTGTCCCCAAAATTATTGGGTAGAGTTTTAGTTTATTATAGGTATGTAAAATCCTTGGCGGGGCCTCCATGGTGCTGGGAACAACACCTTATTATATGAAGCCGTGAGATGCACCAACAAAATTAATTCCATGCAAATGCAATTTGTTCTTGACACTCTTATTTTGTGCTGATAAGCATTATCGGAGTTCAGATCTGTGACTCCATGTTATTGGTTATTGGTTTGTAAATGTAGTATGTTATGCTCCATCTGTAGGTGTAACAATATTCTCTATTTGCATGGAGTACTAGAAAAAAAAGAATGAGAAATGCTGACCAAGCCTGAGAAACCCATATGCGTGTTTTTTAAGTCTTATATTATTTTATTCTTTTGTCTTTGATTGTATGTGTATTTGCATTAAAGTACATGTGTGTGTGTCATCTAAGGCTATGTGATTATATATACGTACATATAATAGTTAGTATATATGTACATATATACTTGGTATAAATGTATGTATATACTGAGTATATAAGTACGTATATACCAAGTATATATGTTTGTATATACTGAGTATATTTGTACATATATACTCAGTATATACAGACTTATATATAATAGTATATATGTACGTATATACTCTGTATTTACATACTTTTATATTGTAGTATATATGTATGTATATACTCGGTATATATGTACTTTTATACTGTAGTATATACATACGTATATACCGGGTATATACATATGTGGATGCATATATTTATTTGTAGTCATGTATATATTATCATACGTACACACCTATTTACATGGACCCACTTTTGAATATATATTTGCTCGGGCTGGTTTAGTCATCATTGTGCATTGCTCACTGATATAGGTAATAAAAGCATTGGATATTAGACTTTTCTTAAAGCTGTGAAATGATATTTCTAGTCCAGGCCAGCCAGGCAGATAGAAGTTGGTCATAAAAATCTTAGTAATTGTATTGATATGCAATTATCACATTGTACAAAGAAAACGTATGCTTAAATAAGTCTTGTTGCTATAGATTCTGGAATGATTGGTTCTAATTGTACTATGTATTAGAATGATGTTGATGATGATGCTCATGTAGTGTCATGTAATTCTGGTCTAGGAGGAATATAGGGTCCTATATTAGGAGAAGCAGCTCACCGCCTCATCAATAACTCACTCAATCTCAAGTTCATTAGTCGAGCTTCATTGCATGCCTTACTTTTATTATTATTAGTGGTAGCAATGGTGGCAGTGGCAGTGGAGGAGGAAGCCGTAGTGGAGTCAGAGGTGGCATCAGCGATAGAAGTGGAAGAAGTGACATAAGGGATAGCAGTGGCAGCACCAGTAGCAGGCGGCATCTATCTATCTATCTATCTGCCTAATTATTTCTATATCTTTTTATATATAAATATCTATCTATCTGTGTATCTATCTATATACATACCTATCTATCTATCTATATGTATATCTATCTATCTATCTAATTGTGTATTTAACTATCTGTCTATCGATATGTCTATCTATTTTTTATCTATATATCAAACTAACTATCTATCTAAATATGTCTATTTTTCCATCTATAAATCTATCTGTCTATTTTTTTATCTGTCTATCTATTTGTGTATCTATCTATCTATATATATGCCTATTTATCTATATTTCTATTTGTCTATCTATCTATCTATCTATGTATATATCTAACTAAGTATCTATCTATCTAACTTAACTATATGTCTGTCTACATTTCAATCTATATATCTTTTTATCTATCTTTCTATCTATCTCCCTTTCTATCTATCAATTTTTCTATCTATCTATCTATTTATCTTTCCGTCTAACTATCTAAATATTTGTCTATCTATATAACTATCTATATATCTAATTATATATTTATATATCTGTCTATCTATTTGTCTATTTATCTATCTATCTATCTATCTATCTATCTGACTATCTATTTATCTATCTATTTATTTGTCTATCTAACTATCACTCCAATACTCTATATATCAATTTATCTATTTGTATATCTATTTATATATAAATCTATTTATCTTTTTATCTGTCTATTTAACTATCAATTTTTTGTATATCTATCTATCTATCTATCTCGATATATCAATTTGTCTTTCTAAATATTTATATTTCTATATATCTATCTGACTATCTATCTATCTGTCTATATATATATATATATCAGTATATGTATCTATATATCGATCTATATATCTATTTATCTATCAATCTATCTATGAAATTGTGTCTAAATCTACCTTTAGTCTATCTATCGTTCTAATTATGAATATATATATCAATCTAACTAACTATCTATCTAACTATTTATCTAATTATTTGTGTATATATCTATCTAATTGACTATTTATCCATCTATCAATTCATCCATCTATCTATCTACCTTTCTATCTATCTGTTTATCTATCCCTCTATATATCCAACTATCTTTTCATCTATCAATCCAACAATCTATGTGTCAATCTATATACCTTATATCTATCATTATATTTGTCTATCTACATGTCTATCAAACTTTTTATTTGAGTTTCTATTTGCATGTCTATCTGACTTTTTATCTATTTGTCTATCTATTTATCTATATATCTATTTGTTTATCTATCTATCTATTTATTATTAGTCTATCTATCTATTTGTCTATTTGTCTTTCTATCTATTTATCTATCTGATTGTCTATCTATCTATCTATTTATCCATGTGTGTGTCTGTGTGTGTGTATGTTTCTATCTATTTATCTATATATCTATCTATCTGTCTGTCTGTCTCTCCGTCTCTCTGTATATCTATATGTCTGTATATCTATATAACTATGGGTCTATCTGGTTATCTATCATTCAGTATATCAATCATTATATATGTCTATTTATCTAATTATCTAATTTTATATCTATCTATCTATTTACCTATATGTTTGTCTATGTATTAGTCTATCTATCAATTTATCTATCTATCTATCTATGTATATATTATTAGTCTATCTATATAGGTGACTATCTATCTATCTATCTATTTATATATGTGTATATCTATCTCTCTATCTTTCTTGCTATTTATTTATCTATCTATCTATCTATCTATATATCCAACTCTCAATATATTTAACTATTTATTTGTCTACCAATCTATCAATCTATCTATCAATCAATCAACCTATCGATCTATCTATCTATCTGTCTATCTTTCTTTCTATTAATCCATTATCTATATGTCTATATATCTCTTTATCTATCTGTCTATCTTATGTTTATTTATATATCTATTTATTTGCCTATCTATATGTCTATCTATGTGCCAATCTATCTATCTATCTATCTATATATCTATCAATATATATATCCACATGTCTACCTATCTATATATCTATATGTCAATCTGTCTATATATCAATTTGACTATCTATCTATCTATCTGTTTATAAATTTTGTCTCTCTTTGTTTATCTATTTTTCTATCTATTTGTATAACTATGCATCTATTTATCTATCTATCATCTGTCTATATATCTGTCTATTTATCTGTCTATCTATGTATCTCTCTATATTTCTATTTATCTATCTGGCTATCAATCAATCTATCTATCTATCTAATTATTTGTCTATTTATCTGTCAATCTATTTGTCTATATATCTATCACTCAATCAATTAATCAATCTATCTAACTATGAATATATCTATTAGTATATCTATCTATCTATTTGTTTATCTAATTATCTATCTATATGTCTATCTATGGCTCTGTATATCAATTTGTTTATCAATCTATCAATCAATTTGTTTATAAATCAATCTATCAATCTTTCAATTAATCTATCTATCTATCTATCTAACTCTATATCTGTCTATCTATATATTTACCTATCTATCTATCTATCTATCTCTCTATCTGTCTATCTATTTTTCTTTCTACATATTTATATTTCTATATATCTATTAGTATATATATTAGTCTATCTATCTATATATCAATCTATATATCTATTTATCTATCAATCTATCTATCAATCTGTCTATCAATCTACCTATAATCTATCTATCAATCTAATTATGAATCTATCTATCAATATAACTATCTATCTGTCTATCTTTGTATTTATCTGTGTATATATCTATCTGATTGTCTATCAATCTGTCTATCTATCCATCCATCAATCCATCTATCTATATGTCTTTCTATATATCTGTCTATCTATCAATCTATATCTCTAACTATCTATTCATCTATCTATCCAACAATCTATGTGTCAATCTATCTATCTTTATATCAGTCTTTTTATTTGTCTATCTGACTTTCTATCAATCTTTTTATCTAACTTTATATTTGCATGTCTATGTCTTTTTATCTATCTATCTTTTTTTCTATCTATCTATTTATCAATCTATTTGTCTATTTGTCTGTCTATTTGTTTATCTATATTATTGTTTTGCTGCCTGTTTATTTATCTATCTATCCATCTGCCTCTCTATATTTTTGTCTATCAATTTCATTGTAAATCTATCTGTCAATCAATATAGCTCTATCTTTATCTGTCTATCTAACTGTTTGGCTATTTGTCAGTCTATCAGTCTATCTATCATTCTATTTATCTAGCATTATGTTGATTGATCTTTAAATATATCTGTCTATTAAAGTATCTAATTTTTATGTTTCTATCTATTTATCTATATGTTTTTCAATGTATCTGTTTATCTATCTATTTATCTATCTTTTTTTTCTATGTATCTATCTATCAGTCTGTCTATATAGGTGTCTATCTATCTATCAGTCTGTCTATATAGGTGTCTATCTATCTATCTATCTATCTGTCTGTCTGTCTATATATGTGTATATTTGTCTATCTCACTATTTGTATATCTATCTATCTGTCTATCTTTCTAGTTTTTTGTCTATCTACCCATCTATATATCAAACTCTTTATATATTTGTCTATCGAATTTGTCTACCAATATGTCTATATTTTTTTATATCTATCTATCTAACAATCTATCTATCTATTTATTTATCTATCTATCTATCTATATCTCTCTCTCTATATATCTATCTATCTATCTATGTCTATTTATCTATCTATTTATCTATCTTTCTATATGTCTATCTTCTCTTTATCTATATGTCTATCAATATATATATATATATATATACACACACACACACACACACATCTATATGTCTATATATTTGTATATCTATTAGTAAATCAATCTGTTTATCGATCTGTATATTTATTTATCCATCAATCTATCTATCAATTTGTCTATTAATCTGCCTATAATCTATCGATCAATCAAATTATGAATCTATTTATAAATATATCTATCAATCTAACAATTTATCTATTTATTTATCTATTTATTTATCTATCTATTTATCTATTTATATATCTATCTGATTGTCTATCTATCCGTATATCTATCCATCTACCTATATATCTTTCAATCTATCTGTCTATCTATCCATCTATATATCCAATTATCTATTCATCTATCTATCTAATAATTTAAGTGTCAATTTATCTATCTTTATATATGTCTTTCTATTTGTCTATCTGCTTGTCTATCATTCTTTTTATCTAACTTTCTATTTTCATGTCTATCTACCTTTTTATCTATCTATTAGTCTATCTATTTATGTATCAATTTATTTTTTTATTTCTTTGTCTATATGTTTATCTATCTTATTGTCTATCTATCTATTTTCCAATCTATATACCCAACTGTCTATCTATACATGTGTCTATCTAATTGTTTATCAATCTGTCAGTCAATCTACCTATCTAACTCTCTAGCTATCTATCTATCTATCTATCTATCTGTATGTCTGGTTCTCCATCGATATATGTGACTATCTATCATTCTATCTATCAATCTTTATATATGTCAGTCTATCAAATTATATAATTTTCTATCTATCTATCTATTTATCTATATGTTAGTCAATGTATCTGTGTATCTATCTATTTATCTATTTATCTATATATCTATGCATCTATCTATAAGTCTATCTATATATATGTTATCTATCTGTCTGTCTGTCTATATATGTATTATATATATATATATATCTATCTATCAATATATCAAACTTTCTATATATTTGTTTATCTATCTGTCTACCAATCTATCTATCTTTCTGTCCATCTATTTATCTAACTAACTATCTATCTATCTATCTGTCTATCTGTCTATCTATCTGTCTATCTATGTGCGTATCTATCTATCTATCTTTCTATCGATTAATCTACGTATCTATCTATCTATATATACCTATATCTATCTATCTATTTATATGTCTATTTATCTATCTATTTATCTGTCTTTCTATCTATATGTCGATCTATCTATCTATATATCTGTCAATATATATATATATATATATATATATATATATCTGGCTATCTATTTATCTATCTATCTTTATATCTATCAATCTGTCTATTAGAATATTGATTTGTATATCTATTTATCTATCAATCAATCTATCTATCAATTTATCTATCAATCTCCCTATAATCTATCTGATCAATCTAAATATGAATTAATCTATCATTCATCTATTAATCTAACTATCTCTCTGTCTATCTATCTATCTATCTATCTATTTATATGTGTATATATCTATCAGATTGTTTATTTATCCGTCTATCAATACATCCATCTAACCTTCTATATATCCATCTTTGTATCTATATATTTTTCTATCCATCTATATATCTAAATATCTATTCATCTATCTATCCAACAATCTATGTGTCAATCTATCTATCTTTATATTTGTCTTTTTATTTGTATATTTACCTGTCTATCAATCTTTTTATGACTTTGTATTTGCATGTCTAATTACCTTTGTATCTATGTATCTATCTTTATATTTGCCTTTTTATTTGCTTATTTACCTGTCTATCAATCTTTTTATGACTTTGTATTTGCATGTCTAATTACCTTTGTATCTATCTATCTATTTATCAGTTGATCTATCTATTTATCAATCTTTTTGTCTATATGTTTGTCAAACTATTTATCGATTTGATTATCTATCTGCCTATCTATTTTTCTATCTATCCATCTGTCTATCTATATATCAGTCTAACTATTTGTTTGTTTATCTGTCTGTCTATCTATCAATCTATCTCTATATCTCTCTATCTGTCTGTCTGTCTATCTATTTATCTGTCTATCTATCTGTCGGTCTATCTGACTATCTATCAATCTGTTTAGCTATCTTTCTGTCTATGGCTCTTTTTATCAATTAGTCTATTAATCTATCTATCAATTTGTCTATAACGTAATTTATCAATCTTTCTATTAATCTATCTATCTATCTATCAATCTATCTATCAATCAGTCTATCAATCAGTCTATCAATCAATCTATCAATTTGTCTATTACTATTTTTATAAATTTATTTATCTATTTAACTATTTATCTATCTATCTATCAATCTATTTAACTATCTATCTATTTATCTATCTATCTATAAATCTTTCTATTATTCTATCTTTTTTTATCTATATGTCTATATAATTATATCTTTCCATCTATCTATCTATGCATTAATATGTATATTTTTCTATCTATCTATCTATGTATCTATATATTTTTCTATCTAAGTTTTTGTCAATCTAGCTATCTATCTATTTTTCAATCTATATGTTAAACTATCTGTCTAGCTGTCTATCTATCTATATTTCTATCTTTCTATTTATTTATCTATCTATCCATCTATCTTTCTATCTAACTTTTTTCCAAACTATATGTCTATCTATCTATCTATCGAACTATTTGTGTAACCATCTATTTATTGATCTATCTATATATCCATCTATCTATCTAACTATCTATCTATCTATTAATCTTTCTATCTGTCTATCTATCTAGCTATATATCTATCTTTTAAACTATTTTTCTATCTATCTATTAGTTTGTCTATCTATTTGTATATATTTCTATCTATTTATCTATCTATTTATATTTCTATCTATCTATATATCGATCTATCTGTTTATCTATCTATCTATCTATCTATCTATCTGTCTATCTATCTATCTATCTAGCTGCTATCTATATTATTGTCTATCTATATCTTAAATCTATTTTTCTATCTATTTGACTATTAATAAATCTATTTATTTTTCTATCTATATGTCTTTCTATATGTATATCTATCTATCTATCTATCCATCAATCTATCTATATATCTCTCCATCAATCTATCTAGCTATCTATCTATTTATATATCAATCTGTCTATCTATCTTTCTATCTCTATATATGTGTATCCATCTATCTATCTAACTATTTATCTATCTATCTATCTGTATATATAAATATATAAATATATATATATATATTTATTTATATTTATATATATTTATATATATTTGTCTATTTATCTATCTAACTATTTTTATATCAATCAATTTATCTATCTATCTATATGTCTATCTATCTCTCTATATATCTATCTATCTATTTGTGTTTCTGTATGTTTATATATATATATATATATATATCTAACTATCTGTCTATCAATCAGACTATCTATTTGTTTATATATCTATCTATCTAACTAACTATCTATCTATTGATCTATTTATATGTTTATCTATCTATCTATTTATCTATCTATCTCTTTGTGTCTCTATTTGTCTATCTATAAATCTATCTATCTATCTATCACTTAATCTTTCTATTAGTCTATTTGTCAATCTATGTATCTATCTATCTATTTATCTATCTATCTATCTCTCTATCTATATGTCTATTATTATATTTGTCGATCTGTGTATCAATCAATCTATCTATTTTCTTATATCTATATCTATCTATCTTTCAATCTAAATGTTAATATATCTATTTGTCTAACGATCTATCTATTAATTCTTTAACTATCAATCAAACTATCATTCTACCTATCTATCAATTTATCATTCTCTCTATCTATCTATCTATCTAACTATCAATCAATCAATCTATCTATCTAACTAACTAATAACTATCTTTCTATCTATCTTTGTATCTATCTTTTTATTAGGATATTAGTCTATATATTTATTTATCTATCAATCTATCTTTCTATCAATCTATCTTTCTATTTATTTATCTATTTTTATGTCTATCTAACTAACTAACTATCTATCTCTCTATCTGTCTATCTGTCTATCTACCTTTGTGTCTATTTGTCAATTTAGATATCTATCTATCTGCCAATTTATATATATATATCTATCAATTTATCTATCAATCTATTTGTATATCCTATTATCTATCAATCTATCTATTTGTCTATCTATATATTTATATATCTATCTGTTTATTAATTCATCTATCTATTTGTCTATCTGTCTATCTTCGCATTTATCATTCAGATGATTTATCTATCTAACTAACTAACTATCTATCTATCTAGCAGCTTATCTTTATATCTATCTATCTATCTGACTATATATATATATATATATATATTATTTATTTATGTATTTATGTTAAACTAAATATATTTATATCTGCTTATCCTCATATCAGTTTTTTGTCTATCTATCAATATGTTTTACAGTCAATCTGTAAATTGATTTATCTGTCTATTTGTTTAATAGTCTATCTATCTATCTATCTATCTTTCTTTCTATCTATATATCTATATGTTAATATGTCTAACTATCTAATTATATATCTATTTTTCGATCAATTTATCTATCTATCTATCTATATATCTATTTATCTATCAATCTATCTGTCTATCTGTCTTTCTATCAAATTATCAAGCTTCCTTTCTAATAATCTGTCAATCTTTCAATCTATCTATTTGTCTATCTATCTATCAATTATTTTATCTATATGTCAATCTTTCTTTCCATCTGTCTGGCTATCTATCATATATGTCTATTTTTGCATCTATTTATCTGTCTGTCTATATATATATATCTATCTATCTATCTATCTAGATATCAATTTGTCTATTTGTTTATTTTTTTTATCTATCATTCTATCTATGTATCTGTAAATCTTTCTATTTTTCTATCTATGTATTTATATATCTATCTTTCTATCTATCTATCTATTTGTCTATCTGTATGTCTATCTATCTATGTGTCTATGTATATAATAGTCTATCTATCTATCTATCTATATAAGTTTCTATCTATCTATCTATCTCTATATTAATCTATCTATCTATTTGTCTATCTCTATATTTGTTTATGCATCTATTCGTCTATCTATCTATATGTATATTTGTGCATCTATATATCTATCTATCTATCATTCTATTTGTCTATCTGTCTATGTATATATCTATCTATCAGTGTATCTATCTATATATCTATATGATTATCTATTTATCTCTCTAACTTTCAATTTGTTTATCTTTCTATCTGTCAAACTATATTTTTTTAATCTATCTATATGACTATTTCTCTATTAGTTTTTTTATCTATCTCTCTATCTCACAATCTTTCTATTTATCTATTTGTATATCATACTATCTTTTGATATGTCTATCTATCTATTTATCTATATATTTATTTGTTTATAAGTCTTTCTATTTATTTATGTATTTGTCTATATGTATAACTAAATATATGAGCATTTATTAATTTATTTTTCTATCTATCTATGTATCAATCTATCTGTCTATCAATCTTTCAGTCTATCTATCTACCTATCTATTTATCTGTCTATCTATCTATGTGTTTATCAATCAATCTTTCTATTTGTATAATGTCTATCTATTTGTCTAACTATATATATATATATATATATATATATATATCTATATATCTATTTATTTGTCTATTTGTGTATCTCTCTAAATAACTATTTGTCTATCCCTCTAGCTATCTATATTTTTATCTCTCTATCTTTTTACATGTTTAACTATTTATCTATCTATCAATATATCTCTCTATGTATATTTGTTTATTAATCTATCTACCTATTGGTTTATCTTTCAATCTGTATATCTATATATCTATCCATTTATCTGGCTAAATGATAATATGTGCATCTATACATCTATCTATCAATTTATATTATTATTTATCTATCTATCTGACTATTTTTTTATCTATCTATCTATATATATATGGCTATTTAATTATCTGTCTCTCTTTGTACCTATCTATTTTTATATGTCATTGTAGTTGTGTCTAGGTGTTTATGTATCTATGTCTCTATGTGTCTAAATGTATATGTGTCTATGTGTATATGTGTATATGTGTCTATTTCTCTATGGTTCAAGATGTCTATCTATCTATGTATTATATCTACCTATGTATATATCTATCTGTCTATCAATCTTTCTACATATATATATATATATATCTATCTGCCTATCTATTTATTTGTGGCTCTATATATCTGTATATGTTTCTATTTATCTTTCTATCTACTTGCCTACCTGAATATCAATTTATTTTTCATTCTATCTATTTTTCAACTTGTCTATATAATTATCATTGTATCTATCTATATGTTTGTCTGTCTATCTATCTATCAATTTGTCTATCTATCTATCTATTTTTCTTTCTTTCTATCACTATATTCATCAATTAGACTATCAGTCTATCTATCTATTTATCTAACTATCTAAATGTCTACATCTCTAACTATGTATCTGTCTATCTATCTATCTATTTATCTATCTAACTATCAGTCTATTTGTCTATCTATCTCAAAGTAAATTTCTCTATCAATCTTTTAGTATATAATTCTATTATTATATGTGTCTATCTATTTATCTATCTATCTATCAATATTTCTATCTATCTAATAGTCAACTTGTCTAATTGTCAACCGATTTATCTATCTATCTTTCTGTCTGTCTGTCTATCTTTCTATATATATATATATATGTCTTTTTGTATTTCTAACTATCAATCATTCTATCTTTCTATGTATATATGTATCTATCTATCTATCAATATATATGTTTATCTATCAATCAATCAATCAATTTAACTATATATATTTCTATATATCTATCAATTTGTGAATCTATCTATATGTCTATCTATCTATCTATTTATCTGTGCATTCATTGATTTGTCTTTCTATCTATCTATCGATCTATCTATCTATGTGTCTATTTAACTTTTTATTTTTTTATGTATTTTTTGTTAATCTTCCTATCTATTTTTCTATCTTTCTTTCATAGTCTGTCTTTATATTTTTCTATCTATTTATCTATGAATCTATCTATCTATTTATTTTTCTATATATCATCTTTCTAATTTTCTAATTATCTAATTGTCCATCTATCTATCTATCTATATATATGTCAATCTGTCTTTCTGTCAATCAATCAATTTATCTATTTATCTATATATCTATCTATTTTTCTATTTGTCTATCAATCTATTTATATATCCATCTATTTGTATATATATCTATCTAACTATCTATTTGTTTATCTATCTATCTATCTATATCTATCGATATATATATATATATATATATATATATATGTGTGTGTGTGTGTGTGTGTGTGCGCGTGTGTGTGTCTATCTATCTATCTATCTATTTTTCAAATTGTCTATATATCTATGTTTCTATACGTCTACTTGTCTTTATATCTATCTGTCTATCTATCATCTCTCTATCTATCTATCTATTAATCTATCTATCTATATATTTATCTTTGACTCACTCTATCTTTCTATCTATTTATCTTTCGATCTATCTATATGTCTATCTATATATATGGGTATTTGTTAATCTATCTATTTGTCTATCTGTATATATATATCTATTTATTTGAATTTCTTTATTTCTATCTTTTATCTATATATCAATCTATCTGTCTAAATGTCTATTTATCTATCTATATTTGTGTCTATTTATATTTTTTCCTTTTTGTCGATACATTTATCTATATAACTATCTATTTGTCTATCAGTAAATCAATTTATCTTTATATCTATCTGTCTGTCTAATAGTCTATCTATCTATCTAATTTTTTATCTATCTATATGTCTATTTATTTGTTTATCAATCTATATATATATATATGTCTTTTTGTCTATTTGTATATCTGTATATATAAATATACACACATTTATATTTATATCTATCTACTTGTCTATCTATCTATCTATCTGTCTATTTGTTTATCTATCTAACTATCTATATGATATTTTTCTATCTATATATCTATCTATCAATGTATCTGCTATCCATATATCTGTCTATATGTATATGTATTTTTTATCTATCTATTTATTAGTCTATCTATCTATATATTTTTATAATTATCTATTTATCTATCTAACTATTTATCTATCTATATGTTTATCTATCTTTTTATTTATTTATCTATTTGTCAATCTCTCTATATTTCTATCTATCTATCTATCTAATTGTTTAATTGTATTTTTGTCTATTAGTCAATCATTAAATCTGTCTATCTATCTATATATATTTATCTGTATTTACTTATTTATCTCTATATCTATCAAACTATCCAAATGTTTTTTTATCTATCTAGCTATCTCTCTGTCTATCTATTTTCTATATATATATATATATATATATATCTATCTATTTATGTGTCTATTTGTATATCTATCTTTCTGTCTATTTAATTGCCTATCTATATATTTATATATTTCGTTGTCTGTCTATCCATCTAATTATTTGTTTAATTCAATATATGTTTATCTAACTATATTTGTAACTAATTAACTAACTATCTTTCTATCTATCTAAGTGTCTATCTTTTAATCTATCTATCTATCTAATTGTCTAAATATATTTCTATGTATTAGAATATCAGTAAATCTATATATTTGTTTATCTTTCTATATATCTATGTAGCTATCTATCTATCTATTTATCTCTCTATCTTCTATATATCTATCAATCTATATATCTGTCTTAATTATATCTTTAACTATTTATTTTTCTATAAATCTATTAGTCTATCAATCAATCTGTATAATCTATCTGTTTATCTATTTATCTATGTGTTTATGTAACTATCTTTCTATTTTTTTAAGTATCTATATGTTTTTTTGTTAATCTATGTATATGTCTATCTGAATATTTGTCTATCTATCTATCTATTTTTATAACTATCTAACTATCTATCTATTTATATGTCTATCTATCTATATTTCTATATGTCTTTCTTTCTATTTGTCTATCTATCTTCTATCTATCTATATTTTTGTTAATCTATTTATCTATATATTTATTTTTAAGTCTATCTATATATCTATCTATCTATCTAATTTTCTATCTATCTAGTTATATATCTATCTATCTAGTTATCTCTTTTGTCTATCGGTCTATCAATATAACTAACTATCTATTTGTATATTTGAATATATGTATATCTATCTATCTATATATTTGTCTATCAATCTATCAATATATATTTGTCTATTTCATAATCTATATATCTAGCTATCTATCTATCTATCTATAAATCTATCTTACTATCTTTCTAGCTATATATTTGTTTATCTTTATATTTATCTATTTCTTTATTTGTCTATCTGTATGTCTATCTTTCTTTGTATCTATTAATCTATCTCTATCTACGTGTCTATGTTTTTATGTTTCTATGTGTCTATGTCTCTATGTGTCAATGTGTCTATGTGTTATTGTGTATATGTGTCTATGTATCTTGTATTTGTCTATCTATCTAATTGTTAATCTATATATCTATCTATCTATTTATCTATGTATCTACCCATCTATCTATTTGTCCATCTGTTTATCTGTCTATATTTCTAATTATCTATCTATCTAATGTTTATATATCTATTTATTTATTTATTTTTGTATCTGTCTATCTATCTATTTGTCTATTTGTCTCTCTATCTAGATTTGTATCTATCTATTTGTCTATTTGTCTATCTATTAAATTGTCTATCTATTTTTTCACTATCTTTGTATTCATCTATTAAACTATCTGTCTATCTATGTATCTATCTATATATCTATATTTCTATCTGTCTAACTCTTTATCAATATATCTATATTTCTATCTTTCTTTTTATTTGTCTATATGTGTCTCTATTTATCTATATATCTATATTTAAATATATATGTCTATTATACTATGTAGAAATTTATCTATCTATCTATCTATTAATCAATCAATCTATCTCTCTAACTATCTATTTGTTTATCTATCTACTTGTTTATCTTATTATATATCTGTGAATTTACTTTCTATCTATCTGTCTATCTGACTATCTATTTATCTGTGTATCTATTTATCTATCTATATATCTATCTAAATATCTATCTATATGTCTATCTATCTAATTGTATATGTCTATGTGTCAATCTATCTATCTATGTAACTATCTATCTTTCTATCTATCTAACCATCAAACTATCTAACTATCTTTCTG
>JAREIK010010433.1:0-42739 GCA_029783825.1 Sapria himalayana
ACTTAATACTGTTTAATTACATATATTGGAATATAAGGGGAGTTGCAAATCTCCCTCAAGAAATAGAATAAAAAAATTGGTATATATGTATAAGATTAATCTCATAGTATTAGTTGAGCCTATGGTAGATAAAATTCAGCTAGAGAATTATAAAGAATTATTAGGTTTTGAAAAGGGGTATGCTAATAATAATGGTAAAATCTGGATTTTATGGAAAAATCAATTAAACATAAAAATTCTAAAAGAAACTGATCAATTAATCAATTTAAGTTTTAGTCAGGATGTCAAAGAAATAATTACGATAGTTTATGCAAAAAATAAAAAAAGAAGAGAATTATGGGAGGAAATGCAACAAATATTTAAAGAGAAGAAGCCATGGATTATAGGAGGTGATTTCAACACAGTGAGAAATTTTAAAGAAAAGAAGGGGGAAGATCCCCAAATAAGATATCTATGGCTCACTTTAATGATATTATAAATAAAACCAACCTAATGGAGGCTAAATTCTTAGGCTCACCTTTTACTTGGTGCAACAACTGGAAAAATAAAGGTATAATATGGGCGAGATTAGATAGAGTTTTATTTAATTTTAAATGGATAGAGCAAGTTGGGTCCACAGAAGTGAAACATTTAAATAGAACTTGCTCTGATCACAGCCCACTTTTAATTACCATTAAAAATATAGTTCCCACAGGAAGATTCTTTAGCTTTCAGAATTCCTGGTGTTTACATCATGACTTCTTGAATAGGGTAAAGGAATCCTGGAACAAAGAAGTAGCAGGAAACCCGATTCAAATCCTGAATAATAAGCTATATAGATTAAAAGTAGATTTAAATAAATGGAATAAGGAAACTTTTGGAAATATAAATAAGAATATAAAAGATGCAGAAGATTTAGTTTCAAAAAGAGAATTAGAATTTGAATTAGATCAAAATATAAACAATAGAAAAGCCTTGAGCAAAGCACAAGCGGAATTAAAATTATATTTATTAATGGAAGAAGTTTTCTGGAAACAAAAATCTAAAATTAAATGGCTTAAAGAAGGAGATAAGAATACAAAATTTTTTCAAAAAGTAGCTAAACTTAAACTTCAGAAGCATAGAATTAGAGCCATAAAAGATAATGAGGGAAAGTGGATGGACAAGGATACAGATATTCAGAATTATTTTGCAAATTTTTTTGAAAAACAATTAAATGGAAATAGTGAGTTAATAGGAAACACATTTATACAGAACATAGAAAATAATATCACAGCTGAAGATAATATCATGTTAACCAAATTTCCAGCAGAAGAAATTAAAGCAGCTATTTTCACTATGGACAAGGATAGTGTGGTAGGCCCTGACGGATGGAATAATTGCTTCTTTCAGGTATGTTGGGAGATAATTAAAAAAGATATAGAAAATGCTATAAATAGCATTTTTTGTGGAGCTGAAATAGGAAAGAAGTGGGGAAGATTTCACATTATTCTCATTCCTAAAATAGATAATCCACAAATAGGGGAAGATTTTAGACCAATTAGTCTCTGTAATTCGATATATAAAATCTTAGCCAAAATATTACAAAATAGGTTAACATTAATTTTACCCAAAATTATTTCTAAAGAACAAACAGGTTTTATGAAGAATAGAATAATAATGGAAAATATTTGTTTAGCTAAAGAAATGTGTAGAGAAATAGGAATTAAAACAAGAGACATAATGTAATAATAAAATTAGATTTATCCAAGGCATTTGATAGAGTGGAATGGGACACTCTTTGCTTTATCATGCGTAAAATAGGTTTTTCTGAAACATGGATAGATTTGATATATAGATGTATATCTAATACATGGGTTAAGATTATTACAAATGGAAAAGTAGGAGAAGAAATAAAACCGATTAGAGGCTTAAGACAAGGAGATCCACTCTCTCCTTTGTTATTTAATATTTATCTGGAAATTCTAATAGTAAATCTTAAAAATAAAATGAAGAAAGGTATCATTGGAACATTTATACAACCAAAAAACTCCAATAGTTAGTTGTCTCGCATATGCAGACGATGTAATGATCTTCACCAATGGAGGTAGTAGATCATTACATAATCTGATGGATTTGTTAAAATGCCTAGAAAATGAAACAGGTCAAAAATTAAATAAAAGAAAATGTCAATATATAATTTCTCATAAAGCACCAATGAACTATCTCATAGAATTAAAAATATTACAGGTTTCTCCCAAAAAAAGGAGAGATTATTTACTTGGGCTGTCCGGTGTACGAAGGTAAACTCAAGATTGAATATTTAGAATTTTTAATAAATAAATTAAAAAGAAAAATTTCGGGATGGAAGGAAGAATTTTTAAATATGGGGGGAGAATAACATTAATAAAACATGTTTTAGAAAGCACATTAATGCACAATATTATGGTTACTCAACCCCCAATTAAATTTATTAAAAAAATTGAAAAAGAATTTTCAAATTTTTTGTGGGGTAAAAAAGAGGGCAAATATAAACTACATTGGAAAAAATGGAAAGACTTATGTTATCCTGTTCAAGAGGCTGGTTTGGGATTTTTAATCTCATTGATTTAGCTAAAGCATGGGCAAGCAAAAGATGGTGAGATTAAAAGAAAATGATAGCTTATGGTCAGAATTTATGAGAGCAAAATACTATATAAATGATGATACTAATAAAGAAAAAAGGGTAAGCAAGAGTTCTCAGGTTTGGGTTCAAATGCTTAAACAAAGAGAACTAGTGGAGAAACATTCTAAACTTACAAATAAAGGATGGAGATGGACCTTAACGCCAGAAGGAACATTCTCACTTAATTCAGCCAAAAATGCAATAAGGAAAAAAAAAGAAAAAAGAAATATAATTCAAATTAATCTGGATTAATAATAATCTGCAAAAAATTAAAACTTTCACATGGAGGGTCCTGTCTAATATCATTCCAATTGATATTAATTTAAAAAAGAAAGGAATTCAGATAGTTTCTAGATGTGACTGTTGTGCAAATGAGATGGAAACTCTTGATCATCTCTTCTCACAGGGTAAAATAGCAGCAGAAATATGGAAGAAACTAGGAATAGAAATGCATATAAAATATGAACAACTTAATCTCAATTGCAGACTTCAAAAATGGTTTAAATTGAAAGCTACAAGCTCTGCACAGAATTGGATTAAAAATAATGTCCCTCAAATAGCTATTTGGTGTATCTGGAAGGCCAGAAATAAAAGTAGATTTGAGGGTCAAAGCATGTCAATAGAGGATATCTGGAAGGATATAAAAGAGGAGACAAGAAAAATTTCAGAGTCTTATCCATTAAATTCACAGGGCTCGAAGTTAGATAAAGATACTTTAAATTACTGGAACTTAAAAGAAAAACTATTTAAACAATTTAAAATAATAGTCATAAAATGGGAAAAACCATCGAAAGAAAGCTTTGCTTTAAATACAGATGGCACCTTTGATTGAGATATAGGAGCAGCAAGGAGGAGGTAATAAGAAACTTTGAGGGTAATGTGCTCTTAGCCTTCACGAGGAAGTTTCAAGCATCATCGGCACTTCATGCTGAAATATTAGCCTTAAGAGAGGGTATAAGAATATGTAAAAATAATGGCATTAAAAAAAAAATATTCAAATAGATTCTAAAATCGTTGTTAATTTAATTAACAAAAAGACATTAATGTGGAGATATGAAGATGAAATAGAAGAAATTTTATATGAAATAAATTCATTAGATTTTACTATAAAACATATTTTTAGAGAGGCTAATGCCTTAGCGGATGTATTAGCCAAGGATGGAAGAATCAAAGGAGATAAGGAGTATAATGAATTGACTCTTCCAAAAAATATATAGGCACAATAAAAATGGACAGTAAAGAACTCCCTTACATTAGGAAGATAAGAGTATGATTTGTTAATTTCTGCTTTTTAGTTATTTTTTTGGACCTGCTGTACACTAATCATATGCAGATAAGGATTGCTTTATATAATTAATCACCCTGGCCCTGAGGGGTGATTCCTACAGATCTGTTGAAGCTATCAATGATGTACAGATTGGTAAGATTTGTGTTACTTAAAATGAGGTAGGATTGGTTCTAATCAAAAGTCAACAACTAATTGAGTTCTCGAAGGTCAGTTAAGCTGTCATAATATATATTTATTGGGAAGGGTTAATAAGGTAAGGGATGGGGAAAACATAGGTAGGTAGCATTTTCTTTCTATGCAGGTCTTCAGCTTACAAGAAGGGGATTAAAGCAGAGCAAGGACTACAGTTCTTTACTGTTTCTGTAGTGCTGTTGCCTTGGAGTCTGTAATGTTTTGCTGTCATGGAGTCTGTGTTATTAATGTTTCTGTTATGGTGTCTGATGTGTTAATAAGGTTGCTGTAGTTTTATTATTATGCCCCGGAAGTCTGTAATTTTTGGTCTGTTATGTCATAGGTCGACTACACTCATGCAAAAGTTAAAGATGAAAGCAATCAAGGCTCAACAGAAAAATAAAGATGAAAGTATGCTTGTTATCGAGACGGTTTCACATACAAAGATAGCATTGACCAGGGACTACATATTGTAAGGCTGGAATCAAGCATTATGAAGCCAGAACACGGGTCAAGCAAGGAGGAAGAAGAAAATTTATATTTTAGCTAATTTGAAATGCATACGGGTAATGAGGGAATTGGGTACTTTAATGATAAGGATATGATATACTTGATCCTATGCAGATTAGCCAAAGAACAGGTTTGTAGCAGATCATATACGGATTTGTAAGAGATTGAAATAACAATTATAGCAAAACAAAGAAAGGAACAAAGAGAGTGAAAGATTTCTTAAAGAAAGCTAGGGGAGGAACGTAAAAGCATAATATATACTTCAAAGGCTTCAATGAGAAAGGGAGAGAGAGTCCTCAAATCATTAAAGAAAAATTCGAGGAGCTGAAATGATCAGATAAGTCATTATTGAACTACGAGGAATTAAAGCACAAATTGTATCATTAGAAATAAAACTAAGTTACATAGTTTTTCTTTTTTAGTAGTCGGAAATGGGTGTAAAAGGGAAAAGGGTAGATATAGCTTGTAAAAATGGTATTCCTCCGCCAAAAGAGAGGGTTATAATTAATAAATAAACTTTCCAAAAAAAAGAAGAATATAAAGAATAAGAATAATTAGAAAAATAAAAAGAATCAGAAAAATAAGAAGAATATTAAAAATAATAATAATAATAAGTAGAATAAAAAAAATAAAAAAATAAGAAAAATTAAAGAGTAAGAAGAGTATGAATAATAAGAAGAATAAGAAGAATAAAAAATAAGAAGAATAAAAAGAATAAAAAGAATATGAAGAATAGGATGAATAGGAAGAATAAGAAAGTTAAGAAGAATAAGAAGAATAATAACAAAAAGAATAATAAGAATAAGAAGAATAAGAAGAATAAGAAGGATAAGAAGAATAAGAAGGATAAGAAGAATAAGAAGATTATGAAGAATAAGAACAATAAAAATATTAAGAAGAATAAGAACAATAAGAATATTAAGAAGAATAAGAACAATAAGAATATTAAGAAGAATAAGAAAATTAAGAAAAATAAGAATAATAATTATAATAATAATAATAATAATAAGAATAATAAGAATAAGAAGATTAAGTAGAATAAGAAGAAGAATAATAATAATAATAATAATAAGTAGAATAATAAGAAAAAGAATAAGAATAAGAAGAATAAGAATAATAAGAAGAATAAGAATAATAAGAAAATAAGAATAATAAGAAGAATAAGAAGTATTAGCAGAATAAGAAGAATTAGAAGACTTAGAAGAATAAAAAAAAAAGATTAAAAATAATAAGAAAAATAAGAAAAATGAAGAATAAGAAGAATAAGAATTATAATAAGAATTAATAGAATAAGAAGAATAAGAATGATAAGAATAATAAGAATAAAAAGAAAAGAGAAAAAATTAGAAGAATAAGAAAAATAAGAAGAATATGAAGAATATGAAGTAATAAGAATAATAAGAATAATAAGAATAATAAGAATACTAAGAATAAGAAGGATAAGAAGAATAAGATGAATTATAAGAATAAGAAGAATATGAAGAATAAGTAGAATTAAGAAGAAGAAGAAGAGTAGTAGTAGTAGTAGTAGTAGAAGAATTAGAAAAAAAGAAGAATAAGTAGAATAGGTAGAATAAGAAGAATCAAAAAAACAAAGAAGAATAAAAAAAATAAGAAGAATAAGAAGAGAAGAATAGTAAATAAGAAGAATTAGTAGAATAAGAAGAATTTATAGAATATGAAGAATAAGAAGAATAAAAAGAATAAGAAGAATAAGTAGAAAAAGAAGAAAAAGTAAAATAAGAAGAAAAAGAAGATTAAGATGATTAATAAGATTAAAAATAATTATTATTATAAGAATAAGATGAATAAAAATAATTAGAATAATCACAAAAAATAATAAGAATTAGAAGAATAAGTAGAATATAAAGAATAATAAGAATAAGAAGAATAAAAATAATTAGTAGAATAATAAGAATAAGAAGAATAAGAAAAAAATAAAAAGTAGAATAAGAGAATGATAAGAATACGATAAATAAGAAGAATTAGAATAATCAGAAAAATAATAAGAATTAGAAGAATAAGTACAATATAAAGAATAAAAAAATAAGAAGAATAAGAAGAATAAGAAGAATAATAAAAATAAGTAGAATAACAAGAATAAGAAAATAAGAAGAATATTAAGAATAAGAATAATAAGAATAATAAGAATAATAATAAGAATAAGAAGAATAAAAAGAATAAGAAGAATAAGAATTATAAAAAGAATAAGAACAATAATATCAATAAAAGAATTTGAAGAATAAGAAGGATAAGATGAATAAGATAATTATAATTGAGAAAATAAGATAAGAAGAATATGATGAATAAGAATAATAACAAGAATAACAAGAATAACAAGAATAAGAAGATAAACAAGAATAAGAAGAATAAGAACAATAATAAGAATAAGAAAAATAAAATTAAATAAAAAGAATAAAATGAATAAAAAAAATTATTATAAAAAAAGTATAAGAAGAATATGAATATTAAAAAGAATAATAAGAATCAGCAAATAAAAAGAATTGAGACTTAAAAATATAAAGAATAAAAATATTAAATAGAATAAGAAGAATACGAAGAATAAAAAGAATAAGACGAATAAGAAGAAAAAGAATAAGAATAAGAAAGAAGAAGAATAAGAGATAAAGAAGAATAATAAGAATTTTTAGAATAAGAAGAATTAGAAAATAAGAAGAATAATTAGAATAAGAAAAATAAGAAGAATATATAATCTAGAGAATAAAAATAATAAGAATAATATATGAATAATAAAATAAGTAGAATAATAAGAATAAAAAGAATAAGAAGAATAAGAAGACTAAGAGAATTACTCTAATAAGAAGAATAAAAACAATAAGAAGAATAAAAAATAATAAAGAATAAGAATAAGATAATAAGATAATAAGAAGAATAAAAAGAATAAGATAAATAAGAAGAATAATAAAAATAAAATATTTTTTGATAGACCTATGCAAATTCTAGCAAAAAAACTTCGATCCTTATGAATATCACTTGCTATATGGAATAAGGTTATTTTGTAAATATTAATGAAAATACTCAAGAGCCTGAACAGAAGGTTGCTACCCTAGACATAGAATATGAGCCGAGGCAAGATGACATATCTAGAATTAATTAAGTAAGCGAGAGCTCAACTAAAGCTTGAAATGTAAATGGAAGAATTTTTTTGGAAGCAGAGAGCTAGAGTCAGGTGGCTAAAAGACGGAGACAAAACCACTATGTTTTTTAATGCTATGGAAAAAATAAGAATGCAGAAACTAAAAATAAAAGGTTTAAAAACAGCAAATGGGCAATTGTTTGAAAAGGAAGATGAAATAAGAAATGAACTAGAAATGTATTTTAAAAATCATTTATGCAGTGCAAACACATATATATTCACTAATGCAGTATTTGAGAGGAGGGTCTCACAAGAAGCTAACAAAAAATTAGAAGAACTCCCCTCAGAAGAGGAGGTAAAAGAAGGTAGTGTTGAGTATGAACAAAGATAACGTGGCCGGTCCAATGAGTGGAATAAGCCTATTTTCAGCATAGTTGGCCTTTTATAAAAAGAGCTGGTAACTACTATTGCTTGTATCTTTGTTTGCGTAGAGATCACAAAAGCGTGGGCTAAGTCATTCATTGTAGTGATTCCTAAGAAGGCTAACCCACAGACAGGGGATGATTATAGGCCAATTAGTCTATGTAATTCAATTTATAAGATTTTAGCTAAATTACTACAGGCAAGCTCAGCAAAATTCTTCCCTCTATCATATCTATTGAACAAACTGGTTTAGTAAAGGATAGGTTGATAATGGAAAATATTAACTTAGCCTCAGAAATGATAACGGAAATAGGAGTAAAATCAAGAGGGCATAATATAATATTAAAATTGGACTTGTCCAAAGCATTCGATAGAGTTGAATGAGATATTTCATGCTATTTAATAAGAGAGATGGGCTTCTCGGAATTATGGATAGATCTAATGCATAGATGCATTTCAAGCGCATGGGTTAAAATTCTCATAAATGAACAAGTTGGTGAATTGTTTAAACCAACAATAGGGCTTACATAAGGGGAACCGCTCTCTCCATCATTATTTAACATTTAAATAATGCTCTTTATTGTAAATCTAAAATAGGATATGAGAGAGGGAAAAATCCTTACATATAAAAAGCCAAGGAGCACACCGACTATGAGCTACTCGGCATATGTGGACGATATTATTATCTTCACAAATGCAAGTAGCAGATCCACGAGAAATTTGATGAATTTATTGCAAAATATGGAGAAAGAATTTGGACAAGTGTTAAATAAACATAAATGCCAATTTATAATTGCAAAGAACACATTTGAAACCATAGCCATAAAAATAAAAAATCTCACGGGGTTCACGCATAAAACAGGAGCTCTAAGCTACTTAGGTTGCTTGATTTGTGAAGGATGGTTGAAGGAGGAGTATTTAGTAGGCCTGGATGAAAAGTTAAGGCAAAAGATTACGGGTTGGAAAGAAGATCTACTAAATATGGAAGGAAAAATTACGTTAATCACACGTGTGCTACAAGGCACACTAGCATACACTTTAATGGCTTTACAACCACCGAAAACCATACTTACAAAGCTAGAAAGAGAAATGTCTAATATTTTGAATGATATAGTCAAAGGTTGGGCTTGTAAAAATTGGTGGAGTTTAAAAAATAATAAAAATGGTATTCTTTGGGTGACATAGAAAGCAAGATATAGCTTAGGTGATAAAGCATTCAAGAATCCAAAAAAGTGACATAAAGATAGAAGCTGATGTGTAAGCAACAAATCATTGTGGAGAAGCACGCGATACTAACTAGCTCCTGGTGGAAATGGTCATTGAATCCACAAATAAAATTCAGGCTAAAAAGTGCTAAATATCTTGTTAGAAATAAAAAATCTTTTCAATAAATTTTTTAAAGAACATAAACAAAGTTGCTCCCACAAAAAATGAATGTGTTCATGTAGAAATTTCTCTCAAATGGGATTCCCGTTGACAAAAATATTCAGAGGTAAGGCATAAGATTAGCATTTAGATATGAATGCTGTAGTCAATACATAAAAACTCAAATCATCTTTTTTCAACAGGAAAAATAGCTCGAAAATATGGAATAAATTAGAAATGGATGCAGACATAGAAACTGCCACAACATCACTTGAAGAAAGATTAAAAAAATGGAGGGATAATTATACAAAAAATAAGATTTTAAAATTGATCAAAAATTACTTTCTACATATCATAGTCTGGTGCCTATGGAAGTCCAGAAATAGAAGTATGTTTGATGGCATTCTGATGAATGCCATAAATATATTAGAAGAAATTAAAATAAAAGTGCATTTATCTCACCCTATAACCCGATAAAATTGAGAAGAATAAGGCTAGTTGAAAATAGAAAGTTAACTTGGTGCCTCTCTACATGTGTTAAGAAAATGCCAGCAATAAGAGTCATCAGCTGAAATAAGCACCCCCCCCCCCCCCCCCCCCCCCCCCCTCCAAGGAGGCTTAGTTCTAAACACAGATGGGAGCTTCAAGATGGATATGAAAGTAGTGGATGAAGGAGATGTGATTAGAAACCAAGAGGGAACTGTAATAAAGGCATTTACAATGGGGGGCATGGCCTTCTCAGCCTTGCACGATGAAATTAAAGCATTATACAAAGGAATGATACTTTGTAAGGAAAATTACTTTTAAAATATTCAAGTTAAGGTAGACTAGAGCATGCTAGTTGATTTAGTGATAGCTAAAATAAAGTTATGGAAGTTTGAGGATGATATTAATAAAATTAAAAGTTCAATAGAAGAATTAAAAGGTAAAATCACACACATTTTTATGGATGAAAGTGCCTTGGTTGATAAACAAGCTAATGAGGGTAGAGAGAAAGGAGCACAAAAATTTGACGGCATTAATATTCCGAATAAATTCAAAGGCTTAATAAAATAAGATAAAATAAGTTTCCCTTATATTAGAGTTCAAAAGATTAAAGATTAGAATGATACAATTTAAGAAGCAAGCTTGGTGGCAAAGTTAAATTTTTGGTTTTTTCTAATTTATCTTGTTTAGTATGCAGCTATTGACATATGCAGGAGAAGTCATTCAAGAGGCCCCCCAGTCCTGATGGGGGACTATGAAGAGATAGATCACTTAAAAAAAGAATGTTGTTGAATAGAATGGGCAGTTTTTGGTAGATTTAAGCTTAGGAAATGGTAAGATGGAATGAGGGTAATGGATTATAGAGATTTGTAGTTGCTGGAATCTGTTTTGCAGGTTTTACAGAGGAGGTCAAGAAAGCCCAGCTGTTTGCTGCAAACTATCATTATGCTTACAGTGGGGTTGTATAATTTTGGTAGAGCAAACAAGCTGCATGGTTCAGGTGCTAGTTAGGAAGGTTAGGAGGTAATGAAACATATAGAATGGTAGGATGCTTATTAATTATTTTGCAGGTTCACTTAGATAAGTAATTGGGTAAGGATATGTTAAGTGTCTGTTGGTAGTAGTGTCTTGGTCAAGTTTCAGTAGGAGCATTGGCTAAGGAAGGAAGCATAATTAAAGGACAGATTTATGAGGAACTCAGGAAAGGTAGGAGCTGAGGAAGGCATGAGAAAGACAGGAAAATAGAGTAATTTCAGCATGCATAACCCAATGTAGAAAGTGATATAGTGAAGAATTTAACTATAGCTCATGTTATTTGTTTTTACTTTAAGAAAGGGGGTAAAAGAAAAAATGATAGATTTTAGTTTGTAAAAATGGTATTCCTCCACCAAAAGAGAGGGCTATTATAATTAAATAATTTTTAAAAAATAGAAGAATAAGAAGTTTAAGAAGTTAAAGAAGAATAAGAAAAATAAGAAAAATTAAGAAGAAAAAGAAGAATAAGAAGAATAAAATGAATAAGAATAATAATGAATAATATGAAGAATAAGAAGAATAAGAAGAATAAGAAGAATAAAAGAGTATGTAGAATAAGAAGAATCAGAAGAAGAAGATGAAGAAGAAAAATAAGAAGAATAAAAAGAAGAATAATAATAATAATAATAAGAAAATGAGAATAATAAGATGAATAAGAAAATTATGATTAATAAGAAGAATAAATAGAATAATAAGATAATGAAGAATAAGAAGAATAATATGAATAAGAAGACTACGTCCAATAAGAAGAATAAAAATAATAAGAAGTATAAAAAAGAATTAGAAAGATAAGAACGATGAAAAAATAGGAAGAAAAAGATGAATAAGAAGAATAAAAAGAATAAGAAGAAAAAGAAGAATAAAAAGAATATGAAGAATAAGAAGAATAAAAAGAATATGAAGAATAAGAAGAATAAGAAGAATATGAAGAATAAAAAGAATAAGAAGAATACGAAGAATAAGAATAAAAAGAAGTATAAAAAATAAAAAAAATTAAGAATAATAAAAAAATTAAAAAGAAAATGAGACTTAAGAAGAAAAGGATGGATAAAAAGAATAAGAACAATAACAAGAATAACAAGAATAAGAATAATAATAAAAATAAGAAGACTAAAAATAATAATAAGTATTAGAAGAATAAGAAAAATAAGAAGAATAAGAAGAATAAAAAGAATTAGTAGAACAAAAAAGAATAAGAATAATAACAATAATGAAAAGAATAATAAGAATTAGCAAAATAAGAAGAATTTGAAGACTTAAAAGAATATGAAGAATAAAAAAATTAAATAAAATAAGAAGAATAAGAAGATTAAGAAAAATATTAAGAATAAGAAGATGAAGAAGAAGAAGAAGAAGAATAATAATAATAATAATAATAATAATAAAGGACAATAAGAAGAATAAGAAGATAAATAAGAATAAGAAGATAAATAAGAATAAGAAGAATAAGAAGAATAAGAGAATCAAAAAAATAAGAAGAATAAGAAGAATAAGTATAATATAAAGAATAAAAATATTAAGAAGAATAAGAAGAATAAGTATAATTTAAAGAATAAAAATATTAAGAAGAATAATAAGAATAAGTTTAATTATAAGAATAAGAAGAATAAGACTAATGAGAAGAATAAAAAGAATAAGAAGAATAAAAAAATAAAAAAGAATAAGAAGAATAAAAAATAAAAAAGAATAAGAAGAATAAGAATAATAAGAAGAATGAGAACAAGAATTAGTGAAATAAGAAGAATAAGATGAATAAAAAGAATAAGAAAATAAATAAGAATAATAAGATAAGGTGAATAAGAAGAATAATGAATAATAAGAAGAATAAAAAGAATAAAAAGAGTAAGATGGAGAAAATGATAAGAAGAATACAAATAATGAGAATAATAAGAAAAAGAAGAATAAGATGAATAAGATGAATAAGAAATATAAGAAGAATAAGAAGAATAAATAGAATAATAAGATAAGGAAGAATAAGAAGAATAAGAATAAAAAGAATACGTCAATAAGAAGAATAAAAGAATAAAAAATATAAAAAAAATTAGAAGGATAAGAACGTTAAAAAAATGGAAGAATAAAAAGAATAAAAAAAAAGAATAAAAAGAAAAAAAAAAGAATAAGAAGAATACGAAGAAAAAAAAGAATAAGAATAATAAGAAGAAAAAAAAGGAATACGAAGAATAAGAAGGATACAAAAATAAAATAAATAAGAAGAATAAGAAAATTAAAAAGAATAAGAGAGTTAAGAAGAATAATAAGGATAAAAAAAATAAGACATATAAGAAGAATAAGAACAATTAGAACAAAAGAAGAATAAGAAGAATTAAAAAAATAAGAAGAATAAGAAAAATAAGAAGAATAAGAAGAATAAATAGAATATTAAGAATAACAAGAGTAAGAAGGATATGACGAATAAGAAGAATAAGTATAATAAAAGAATAATAAGAATAAATATAATAAGAAGAATAAGTAATATATTACGCTACTAAAATTCACTGAATTACCGACAAATTATTTGGCCGCTAATTCGGTATTTTTTTGGTCAGTAAACCAACTAGCGACTAATTACCGACCAAAATATTAAGTCATGATTTTTCTCATTGCTAATTTTTTAACCAACAAAAAATTACTCAGTCGGTAAATTACAGACCATTTACCGGCCCTCTACCCACAAATAATTACCGACTATATTCATGCAATTTTCCAACCAAATTAATTAGGTTGGTATATTGGTTTTCAAATTGTCAGTAATTAATGACCTTTTACAGACTATTCACCAACAAACAATTATCGACTAAATTCCAAACCATTTTTGACCAAAAGCTATTGGTCAGTAAGTAGTCTCCAAATGGTTGATAATTGCTAACCAACTATAAACCAAATACCAACCAACAAAATCAGACGATATTCTGGCCATTATCCAACCAACATAATTAGGTTGGTAAATGGCATCCAAATTTTCAGTAATTACCGAAAATTTACGTACCATTTACTAGCAAATAATTTCTGACTATATTCCAATTATTTTTGACCAAAAACATTAAGCCGTTAAATGTTCCCAAAATGCTCGGTAATAACTAAAAAAATTACAACCAAAAACCGACCAAAATCTTTTAAAATCATTGGTCAGTAATTGATCTCCAAAAGTATTATCGACTATTTGGTGACCTTTTACCGACAATTGATATTTAAAAATTTTGGTCAGTTTTTGGTCGCAATTTAGTTGGTTATTACCGATCAATTTTTTTTTTCCAATTTTGATGTAGTTGCTACAGAAACAAACACAGATAATACAACAAAAAATCCAATTAACTTCTAGTTTTGATGCAGTTGTTGCAGAAACGGATACATAAAACACAATAAAAAAATCTAATTAATCCCAGCAAACAACTATAGATAAGGCATATATATATATTAAATACATCAAGAGAAAATAAAAAAATGAAATCCAAAACAAAATTTAAGGCTTTGAAAAATAAGTGGACTAGTCTACACCTTTCCTCGGGTACTAGGGTAGTGCTGTCTGCTGCTTCTAGTCATGATGCATTTGTTGTAGGTGTTGCTCTAGGTGATGGTATAGATGCTGTAGCTGAAGCATTACGCCAAACAATTTGAGTTAGATCATCATGGTTGAACTAGAGTCCTCCTTCTTGAAACATCTTTGTAAGCCAGTCAAAATGCATATACAACTCATCCCTATCATCCTCATAGTTGATCATGCATCGCTTAGTATTGGCCAACGGATACTGTATCCCATTTCGCATCAAGTCCTAAAATTCATCAATCTTCGAGAACAAATTCTAAATTGGTCCTTAAAATTCAGCTTCATAATTTGGTCATCTACGTGAGTAGAATGATGATGTCGACTAATCGTGCCATAGACGGGCATCTCCTTTCCATCAATAGTTGCATACCAAATCTAATTCATATCAACTAGTGGAGCTGATGAATGAGGACTACATGTTGCATCATCACATGAACCTGAAGTAGAGTGGGAATACGCTTGAGTCGAAACAGCTAACATTTCTTCATATCTCGCCTAATAAAAATGTATGAAAAGTATTTCAATTTATATTCAAACAAAAAAAAGAAGTTAATTTTTTTAATGAAACTTGCATTTACTGCACGAGATCTCTAATCAACAAAAGTCTAATCATCATGAGCCTTCGTGTGCGTGTATCTGAATATGCGAGGAGAACTGTGCTTCTTACCATCCTTGTATGTCTATAATTATACACAATACATTCTTTAATTCTATTGATAAAAAATTCCTATTAAGAAATGAAATTTAGGCATAATTGAACATATTTCACAAAGTAATAAACATAAAATGTGTAAATTTGAAATAATCTAAATGCTCGTTCGTGCTCATGCATAGAGTGAGATCCACTAGTGTGTGTAGACATGCCACTACCCACCCCAGCCCACTCTGAGTGATGATTGTTGCTCTGTTTATCACACCTCTTCCTATAATCAGGATCTTCCCATATGCTTTCCACTCCTTGAAAACATGATTCGGGACACTCAAATCTTCTTTTTTCTTCTTCAACCATTTATCTTTGATCTCGTACATGGCGTCTTTATACTAACTGGCAACATATTTGTAGAACATATTTTTGATCACCTCTTTTGGCCGTGTCCACCTGTAAGATTTCTATAATTATAAATAAAAAGCATTTCATCAGTGAACAAAAGAATAAATAAACTATGTAAAAATTTTTAGGTAATAATATTTACCTTAAATTCTAACCAAATCATCAATTGGTCTCTATGTGTGAGTAACTTCCAATTATGTCCATTAGGTTTAAAGGACTTTCTAAAAATTATTCTCAGAATCCTAGAAATGGAACCAGACAGCTCTAACTTCATCCGGTAACCAAAAATTTATTAGCATGTAAGAAATAAAATAATAAATTGACAAATCATTTGTTAAGTTTTATATATTACGAATTATCAATAGTCAGATCAAACTGAGCAATAAGGAAAGTCTCGTTTATAGGATAATCTGAGGAAGACTCTCCAACATCTCCACCCTCTCCCTCCTCTCCCTCTCACGTCTCTTGTTTTATTTTACAAATAATATATATAGGTATATATAGTTATATATAATTAAACATATAGTTATATATAGATATATTCATACAAGTAGTTATAAGTAATTATACATAAATTTATACAATGTTATAAACAAATATTTTGATTTAATTATATGAATACATATATGTATATATAGTTACAAATATAGTTATATATAATTATATAGGCATTTATTTAGTTATACAAATATTTATATATAGTTATAGACATATAGTTTAACATAATATTGTATGTTCTTATACATGTAATTATAAATATAGTTATATGTGGTTATACAAATAGTCACACATATAGTTAAACATATACTTATACGTGTAGGTCTATATATTTGTTCATTTAATTTTATATATTTATAGATATGTAATGTATAGGTATAGATATAGTAAAATACGTTTTTATATACTACTTTATACAAATATATATTAAATATAAGCTATAAATTTAATATTTAAATATAATTATGCATAAAACTTTTAAAGTTATACATATAGTAAGATACAATTATTTATAGTTATGTATTATTTTACATATAATATATATAGTTATATATAGTTATATATAGATATATTCATACATGTAGTTATAAGTAGTTATACATAAATATATACAACATTATAAACAAATATTTTAATTTAATTATATGAATACATATATGTATATATATTTACAAATATAGTTATATTTAAGTATATAGAATGTTACATTGTTATACAAATATTTATATATAGTTATACACATATAGTTATAAAATATGAATGTAGTTAAAGAAATAATTATATATAACATTTATATAGTTATACATTTAGTAAAATATAATTATATATAGTTATATATTAGTATACATATAGTATATTTTTTATAGAAATATAGTTATATATTTTTATACATTTAGTTATACATTATTATATAGTTAAAAATTAGTTATGTAAAGTTATAAATATAGTTATAAAAATAGTTTACAATTTTTTTGAAAAGTTTGTTTTATTAATAAAACCATCTCATTTGGTGAAGGAATACCATTTTTACAATCTAAAACTACCCTTTTCCCCCCTTTACACCCTTTAATAAAATAAATAAAACAATACACATTTTGCTTAAAGTGAATCTATTTTCCTATCTTTAAATGCATCACTTCACTTTGAATCTGTACATTATGCTGTTTTACTTGAAGCTCGACCTATTATCTTTTATTACTCTATCCCTTATGTCTTTTATTGGCCCCTTTCCCATATATAGCCACCTTATCATCATGCTTCTGATTAAAATTTTGGCAGCCTCTCTACTATTTTGTTCATATTTCCTTTCCTCCCCAACCTTCTATTATCTATGCATTTGACTTTGCAAAATAGGCACAAGGCAAAGAACACCGAAACTACTGATATCTACCAGTTGCAAATCCATTCACTACCCCTTGTAGATTATTTTAATGCTTAATAGCCTTTCTGCCTCATGCCTCTACACTTAAATCACCATAATAGAATATATAATGCCTCTGTTATAGCCTTTAACCCCTTTTACACCCTTAAACATAAAATAAGTAAAGCCTGCATCTTATAACTACTCTTATAGTTGTAGCTTTATCTATCTTCATGAATATAATAAAATTTGAAATCCTTCATATTCACCTAACCTTCTTTGCCTCCTGTATGCATTCGACTGTCTCCCCTGCACCACAAGCCAAATCATAGAAAATAGTATATATAATTTAATTGCCTCATGGCCGATGGTGATAATTTATTTTGGCAGCATCACTCTCTGCCTTATATTGCTTTGTCATCCCTGCACTTTAAAATACATTAAGAATAGTTTAATGCACTGCTTAATATAGCATACCATTTGTCATAGGCCATTTCCATTTCCTTTCATCTTAACTTATACCTGTAAACCTAAAAACCAAAGCAGAGCAATATATATTTATAATTACCCCACAGGACAGGGAAGATCAAAGATTAGCTACTGCTTTTTGAATTCTAATATATAGAAATTCTAATTTATCTAATATGATTAAGCCTTTATATTTCTCTAGCATATTAGCTCCCTCAAATTCTTGTAATCCCTTTTTAAAGCCCTCTTAGGCTAAATTATCTGCTACAGCATTAGCTTCATTATATGTCTACTTAATTTCCCCCTTTTATGTTGGTTAAAAGACTCTTAATTATCTCTATCTGTTCTTCATATTTCCCATATTTATATATTATTCATAACCAGATTCACTAATATACTAGAATCAACCTGTACTCATAATTTAATGTAAGAGTTTTCTTTGCATATTTTAAGGCCTTTATGTAATGCTAATATTTCTGCATGCCAAGGCTGAGGATGCTTTTTCTTTTTTGTATAAGCTTTTATAACTTTACCCTACTCATTTCTTATCACCCCTCCTCCCTCTGCCTCTCCCATGTCCCTGTTAAAACTACCATCTATGTTTAAAGCAAGCCTTCCCCGTGGAGGTTTTTTCCCAACACACCGTTCTAACCTCAGGAATTTTTTCCTTAATTGCATGTAATCCCCATATCCTTCTTTTCTCATCTTTTATTTCCATGTTTCTAAGTTTTAGTGGGAATCCTACTGATACCCATGAACAATCTTTTTTAATTTCTTCTATTATATGCTTAGCATGCATTTAATATCCTCGAACCTACTTTTATTCCTAGCTTTCCATAGATTCCAGACTGTAATGTGAGGAATGTAATCCCTTAGCCAATTACATACTTTATTCTTTGTGTGACTTATCTTCCATCTCATTAGTCTTTCCTTGATATCTTCTAAGTTATTTCTTACCTGTGCATCTATCCTCAATAATTTCAGACTTTCACCGCTATTTTTTCTGTTGAAAATAAATGGTTTACACTTTCTATGTTAGTAAAACAACATTCACACCTGGAAGCTAATTTTACTCCCTTCAACTGAATATTCAAGTCAACGGGAATAACATTCAATAAGAGCTTCCACTTGAATACATTCATTTTTTGTGGTATCTCTTTTAGCTAGGGTCCCTTTAAAACTTCTTGACGAATTTTTTCTTTTCTTACTAAAATTTTTGCACTTTTAAGCGTGAACTTCCCTTGTGTATTTAGAGTCCATCTCCATACCTTGTTGATTAGGCATGCATTACTTTCAACTAATTATTTTTGTTTAAGCATCATATTCCAATTTCTAGATGTTTTTTCAAGATTCTCGCATGTTTTATTTCCTGAGTCATATCTAGCTTTCATATAACTCACCCATAGACTATCATTCTGCTTGAGCCTCCACCATTTCTTACATGCCCAAGCCTTGGCCATATAATTTAATTTATTCAAGCCTAGACCCATTTTCTCATTTAACAGCATATATCTTTTCATTTTTTCTAATGTAGCTTATTTTTTCTTGATTTTTTACCCTATAAAAAGTTAGCTATTTCCTTTTCTAAGCTATTGAAGATCTTCTTTGGCGGCTATAAGGACATTAAGATGTGTGCTATAGTTCCTTGTAGGACATATTTAATTAATGTGATTCATCCCGCCATAATTAATATATTCTCCTTCCATCCCACTATTTTACCTCATAATTTATTCATTAAAAATGTAGATATTCTTGTTTCACTCTACCCTCATATATAGGGGCAACCCAAGTACATTAATGCCCCTTCACTCTGATCAAAGCCTATAATTCTTTTTACTCTTTGAATTGTCCTTTTAGGTGATTTTATTGAAACCACAAATTGGAATTTTTTTTTATTAACTTGTTGCCATGTTTCTTACTCAATTGGTGTCAAATAACATCATCATATTCTTCAGTGATTTGCTTCTGACATTTATAAAAATAATTAAATCATCCGCATAAGCTAGGAAGCTTACATTCGTAGTATGTCTAGGTTGTTTAAGCTAGTAATATTACCCTCCTTCATTTTTCCTTTCAAACTTGTTATTAACAATTATATATATATATATATATATATATATATATATATATATGATAATAATGGAGATAAAGGATCCCACTGTCTAAGTCCCCTAACTAGCTTAAATTCACCACATGCCTCCCCAATAATTAGAAAATTAACCCATGTGCTAGAGAAGCATCTATACATTAGATATATCCAGAATTCTAAAAATCTCATTTTTTTCATCGTGTAGCAAAAAATATCTCATTCCACTCTATTAAATGCTTTAAACAAGTCTAATTTCATAACCACATTATGGTCCCTAATTTGGCCTCTATTTCTTTAATCAATTCTACAGTTAAATTAATGTTTTTTTTATCATTAATCTATTTTTAACGAATCCTACTTGTTTTACTGAAATAATGGAGGGAATTTCCCTATTTAGTTTATTATGCAGGACATTTCTTAAAAATTTATACACCAAATTACATAAACTTATAGGTCTATAATCTTCACTTTTTTGCACCAAATTACACCAAATTAATCTTTCTTGGGTATCAGTAAAATATATGAGCTGGCCCATGAATTTGTGATTTCTGCTCCTGAAAAAACCCTAACAATTGTGGCTGTCGGCTCATATTTTATTATATTCCAGGTTTGCTGGTAGAAACCATTATTCTATCCGTCTGGACCTGCTGAACTGTCTTTATTTCCACTAAAGACTAAAGATTTTATCTCCTCCTCACTATGACACTCTTCTAGTAATTTATTTTGTTCTTCAGTTACTCTTTTGTCTATTTGTTGAATTAAGGGATCATCCCTTTGTTGGATATGACCACAAAGATGTCTTTTAAAATAATCTTCCAAAACTTTTTAAAGTTCTCCTTCCTCGTCTATCCACTTGCCCATATCATTTATGATACCTTTTATTTCTTGTCTTTGGTTTTTTAATTTCGCAATTGCATTAAAAAACTTAGTGTTTCTAACCCCTTCCTTAAGCCACTTTACCTTGGCTCTCTATTTCCAAAAAAAAATTCTTTCATATGCAACAATAATTTTAATTCTGCATACTTTATTTAAATAAATTCTAGAAGATTCATCCTAATTATTATAATGCTCTATTTCTAATTTACTTACTTTAGATTCGATATCCTAAATATTTTTGTTTATATTCCCAAATCTTTCTTTATTCCACTTACTAAGTTCAAATTTTAACCTACGTAGTTATATAGCTAGAACCTGCATGGGATTCACATTTGTTGGCTCTAGCCATGAGTTTTTTACTATTCCATCAAACTCTTTATGCAAGTCCCAATGTTTTGATATTTAAAGTTTTATTCTTTCCCTCTCTAACTTTAAATCTTAGAAGAAGGGGCTGTGACCTAAGCATGTTCTACGCAAGTGTTTCACACTCACCCCTCCATAGTACTCTACCCATTTAATGTTATAGAGAATACTATCAAGTCTAGACCAAATCCTTCACCTATTTTTCCAGTTATTGCACCATGTCAAGCTAGGCCCATGTACTCAGCCTCCATGAGAATTATTTTATTAATTACCTCATTAAATTGAACTATAGCTGAGGGGTCAGGCGAGTTTCCTCCTTTTTTTTTTACCATTTCGAATTACATTAAAGTCCCCTCATATAATCCATGGAGTATTTTTATCAGCTATCTTCCTCATTTCACTTCATAAATATTTCCATTTTTCTTTCGAGTTACTGGCATATACCACCAATATAATTGGATCAGTATTTTTTTAGCTTAAAATTAATGATTTGATCCGCCTCAGAAATAATTTCTATATCAATTTCTTTTTTCCATAACATCCATACCTTACCATTATTATTAGAGAATGCATTTTCTAGACCTAACTTCTATATATATATATATATCTATCGAATCTTTAGTAACCATAGGATCCACTATTATTACAATTCTAATATTATGAATTTTAATTATTTTTTTAATTCTATTATCGATGGAGTATTTCCTACTCCTCTTATGTTCCAATATAAACTATTGTACATTATTAGGTCTATCCTGTGCTCTGGTTATGCATCTTGACTCATATTACATATTTAAATAATTGTTCTTATTTCTCGAACTTTTGCATATGCTAGATTTGGCCTGCTCATTTTTTCTTACTAATTTTAATTTACTTATTTGGAAACTCATCAATTTTAATTCCTCTATTGCACTATCTCTATAATTCGGCAACTCCTCCAGTCTATTTGAGCCATCCTCTTTGAGTCATCTTGTGTCAATGTCAAGCCTAGACTTTGCATTTCTTTTTGTCTGTCCATAATGGACCAGCTTTTAGCCTCGGTTCCTTCATTCGAAAGGAGGTCATCTTTCTCCCCTTTAAAATTTATTTCTTTTACAAAATTAGTTCTATTTCTGTTTTTTTTTGTCTTACTCTTCCCGAAACTTATCCTCCCTGCCCTCTCCATCTCCTTAACTCCCTCATTTAGTCACTTCTTTATTTCTCTTATCTTTCTCCTACCTTCCCACTTTGCCCTTCTTCCTCCCCTCCCCCCAACTCTTCTTCCCTACTGCTTACATCCCATACTACCTCTCTCCCTCCCAACCCTTCCTCCCCTCCCCCCAACCTTTCCTCCCTGCCATTTCTAGTATCTTCCTCTTCCCAACTCTTTCCTTCCTCCCCCTTACTGCCTAAACCCTTCTTCAGCCCCATAACTGCCCTCACCTCTTATGCCCTATCTACCCTATCCTCTTGCCTTCTTCTATCCCATTTTTCCCACTCTCCCTCAAATCTGTTCTGCCTAACCCTCTTCCCCCTCCCTTAACATTGCAATTCAAAACTAGATGACCCAGTTTCTTACAGTTTATAAAATATTAGGGAAGATTTTTAGCAATTATTTCTTGCCAATGCCCACTTGAGTGTCCACTACCCACCCACACTATATTCGGAATAGAAGCAGAAACATCCACATCCATGCACAACCACACTATATCGTAGCTTCATCCATTATCCAAGGCTTACGCACACATCGAGCAATATGGAATAAGGAGGACTTACAGAATAGAAGAAATGGGAGATGAAGCAGAGAAATCCAAACTAGGGCATGTGCATATTTGTCCTTAGGGTTGAATTCAAGTGTTCATTTGAACATCCTCATTGGATATCCCACGATATTCCACTACCCACGTAACCATAAAAGGAGGAAATCTTCTTCCTCAATTTGTATCATTATATGTTTTATGTCATACCACGTAATCCTTACCGACTCCCGTATCTTCAAGGCTTCAAAAAATGCATATATTTCCTTGAACTCAGGATGCCTATGAAAAAATTTGCCTAGGAGTGTAAGATTGAATGGGACAATAACCTTCTTGATATCCTCCTTCGAGAAGTAAACTACCAATGCCTCATCTTTCATGCTATAAATGAGATTGAACATATCGACTTCCTTAATAACCGAAGCAAAGAAGTTTTTTTAAATATCTTAGAAAAATTCTCCATAACTCGAGCTTGAAAGCTTCAACAATGAAGTTACTCTTTCTACGAAACACACTTTCTCTCTCTAGAATTGAGAGAGAAGCAAAAAAAATCTTTTTATAAAAATAGTTTCCTTTATTGTAAATATAGTTATAAATATTTTTATATAAAATGGCATATGAATATATAATTAAACATATGTATCTATATAATATTAGTGAATAAAATATTTTTTATAAATGTTACTTAAATATTATTATATTTATATGTAACACTTATATAAATAATATATAGTATATATATCACATTTATATAAACATTATAAATATTCTATATCTTTATAAAAATAATATGTAATATAAATATTTACAAATTGTATAATCATTTAATATTACATAAATGTTATATAAAAAATTATATAAATGGTTAGTTTAATGTAAATGTTGTATAGATATTTATAAACATTAATACATATGTATAAATATTTATATATAACATTATATATTTATATAAACATATCAATGTGTATTTATAATGCAATATGTTTATATATATTAAAGTATAGACATTTATATATATTGTCATATGATTATATAAATGTATAAAAGTTTATATATACTGTTATTGATATTTAAGATTAACATTATATAAAGTTTGATTTACCATTAATCATTATATATATTAAAGTATAGACATTTATACATAATGTCATATGATTATATAAATATAAACCATTAGCATTAAAATTATTTGGATGCAAATATTCTATAATTAAAATAAAAATCAATAAAACACTAAAAATCCAAAGAGTAGAAGAATAAAGATTAAACTAAAAATTTATAGTTTAATTAATTATGTCGAGTCAAAATAATGTTATTTCAAAAAAAATGAAGTAAAAATAAAAAAATTCGGAGGAGAAATAAAATAACCTAATAACCGATTAAACTAAAAAAACAAAAATGTTATTGTCTATATATAATTCAGAGAGACTGAGTTATGTATAAGTATTTTGAAGGAGAAGAACAAAAAAAACATATTTGGATTCAGAATAAGAGAACAAATTTTATTGAATTTATGCTTGCAGTCACCTCTGCTTCAAAAAATGTTGAAGTTTTGAATAAATGTAGGTATTAATGACTAAGCAAATGAATTTTAAATCAAAAAATTAAAACTATGTATTACCGACAAAATTTACAATCGGTAAAAGGTCTGTAAGAATAAAGTTATAAGTATTTGGACGTCTATTTTACTGACCAATTTTAATAGTAATATGTTTTTGGTCATTAAATGGTCAGTAATTTGTCAGTAATTTTTATTTGCTAATTTCATCCTAATTTATAGACCAATTTCTGACCCAAAACATTAAGTCGGTAGGTATGGTCAGTATTTGGCGTGAAATGGTCAGTAATTACCGACCTAAATATTTGGTCAGAAGTTTGGTTGGTAATTACGACATTATAAATATATTGGATAACCACTTTACGAACTATTTTTAATAGTTATATATTTTTGGTCATTAAATGGTCGGTGTTTTGTCAGCACTTTCTATTTGCTAATTCCATCCTAATTTACAGACCAATTTTCGATCAAAAATATTTGGTCGGTAGGTATGGTCATGGTCATGAAATGGTCAGTAATTATTGACCTAAATATTCGGTCGGAAGTTTGGTCAGTAATTATGACGTTATAAATATATTGGATAACCATCTGCCAACCATTTTAATGGTTATATATTTTTGGTCGTTAAATGGATGGTAATATTTCAGCAATGTTTTATGCTAATTAATTTTTAATTTACCGACTATATCTACAACCAAATATATTTGGTCGGTAATATATGGTCGGTAGTTGGTCAGAAATTTGATCGGAAACTTTGAATAACTAAATTGGTTGTGAATTAGTCAGTATTTACCGACCCATATAGTTGGTCGGTAAATAGTCAGTGAGTACAAAATTATAAATAATTTAAAAATCCATCGTACCAACCAATTTTAATGATAATATTTTTTGGATTAAGTGGTTGGTAATATATTGGATAATAACTCTTCAGATTGATTTCTGATCAAAAATATTTAGTCGGTAATTATGGTGGGTCTTTGGTCGGAAATTTGGAAGAAAATTTTTTTTTGATAACCTTTTTGGGTCCAAGAATAGTCGTGATTAGGAAAGCAATTACTGACCATATTTTTAGGTCGGCAATTTGGTCAGTATTTTTACAATTTTTAGTAGTGTTAAGAATTAGAAGAATTAGAAGAATTAGAAGAATAATAAAAATAAGAAGAATGAGCCGGATAAGAAAAAAAAGAAAAAAAAATAAAATAAGAAGAATAAGACATAAGAAAAATAAGAAAAATAAGAAGAATAAAAAAAATAAAATGAATAAGAAGAATTAGAAGAATAAGAAGAATAAAAAAAGAATAAGAAGAATAAGATTAATAAGAATAATAATAAGAAAAAGAAGAAAAAAAAACAAAAAGATTAAAAAGAATATGACAACTAATGAGAATAAAAAGAAAATGAAAGATAAGAAAAATAAGAAAAAGAAGAAGATTAAGAAAAATAAGAAGAACAAGAAGAATAAGAAAGTAAGAAGAATATAAAACAAAAGAAGAATAAGAGGGAAAGAAGAATAAAAAGAATAATAAGAATAAGAAGAATAAGAAAAATAAGAAGAATAATAAGAAGAATAATAAGTATAATAAGAAGAATATGAAGGATAAGGAGAATAAGAAGAATAAGAAGAATAAGAAAAATAAGAAGAATAAGAAGAATAAGAAGGATACGATGAATAATAAGAATAATAAAAATAAAAAGAAAATTAAAAATAAGAAGAATAAGAATTATAAGAATAATAAGAATAATAAGAATAATAAGAATAATAAGAATAATAAGAATAATAAGAAGAATAAGAATAAATTAAATAATTAAAAGAATAAAAGAATGAGAAGAATAAGATGAATAAGAATAATAAGAAGAAGAATAAGAATAATAAGAATAATAAAAATAATAAGAAGAATAAGAATAAATTAAATAATTAGAAGAATAAAAGAATAAGAAGAATAAGATGAATAAGAACAATAAGAAGAATACGAAGAATAAGAAGAATAAGAATAATAAAAAGAATAAGAAGATAAGGAAGAATAAAAAGAAAAAGAAGAATAAGAATAATAAGAATAATAATAAGAATCAGAAGAATAAGAATAATAAGAATAATAAGAATAATAATAAGAATCAGAAGAATAAGAATAATAAGAAGAATAAAAAGAATAAAAAGAATAAAAAGATTAAGAAGAATAAGAATAATAAGAAGAATAAGTATTATAAGAATAATAATAAGAATTTAAAGAATTTGAAAAATAATAATAATAATAATAATAAAAATAATAATAATAATAATAATAATAATAATAATTAGAAGAATAAGAAGAATAAGAAGAATCTGTAAAATATGAAGAATAAAAAAAACAAGAAGAATAATAAAATATAAGAATTAAATTAAGAATAATAAGAATAAGTAGAATAATCAGAATAATAAGAAGAATATGAAGAATAAGAAGAATAATAAGAATAAGAAGAATAAAAAGAATAAGAAGAATAAGAATAATAAGAATAATAAGAAGAATAAGAAGAATAAGAAGAATAAGAAGAATAAGAAGAATAAGAATAATAAGAAGAATAAGAAGAAAAAGAATAAAAAAAAACATAAGAAGAATAAGAAGAAAATGAAGAAAAAGTAAAAAATGTAGAAAAAGAAGAATTATAAGAATAAGAAGAATAAGAATCAATAGAAGAATAAAAAGAATAAGAATGATAATATAAAAAAGAAGATAATAAAAATAAAAATACTAAGAAGAATGAGAAGAAAAGCAGAATAAGAAGAATAAGAAGAATAAATAGAATAAGAAGAACATGAAAAATAAAAAGAATAATCATAATAACAAGAATAAAAAAATAAGAGGAATAAGAAGAATAAGAAAAATAAGAGGAATAAGTAGAATAAAAAAAATAATAGGAATAAGAAGAATAAAAAAATAAAAGGAATAAGAAGAATTAGAAAAATAAGAAGAATAAGAATAATAAGAATAATAAGAAGTATAAGAATAATAAGAATAATAAGAAGTATAAGAATAATAAGAAAAATAAGAAGAATCATTAGAATAAAAAGAATATAAAGAATAAAAAGAATCAGAAGAAAAATAAGAATGAGATGAATAAGAAGAATAAAAAGAATAAAAAGAATAAGATGAATAATAATAAAAAGAAGATTAAAAATCAGAAAAACAAGAAGAAAAAAGAAAGTAAGAAGAATAAGAAACAAAAGAAGAATAAGAATGATAAAAAGAATAAAATAATAAGAATAATAAGAATAATAAGAAAAATAAAAAGAATAAAAAATTTATAAGAATAAAAAGAATTAGAATGATAAGAAGAATTAGAAGGATAAGAAGAATTAGAAGAAAAGAAGAATAAGAAGAATAAGAAAAATAAGAAAAATAAGAAGAATATGAAGGATAAGAAGAATAAGAAAAATAAGAATAATAAAAAGAATATAAAGAATAAGAAGAATAATAAGAATAATAAGAATAATAAGAATTATAAAAAAAATTAAGAATAAGAAGAATAAGAATAAATAAAATAATTTAAAGAATAAAAAGAATGAGAAGAATAAGAAGAATAAAAAGAATAAGATGAATAAGAAGAATATGAAGAATATGAAGAATAAAAATAATAAGAAGAATAAGAAGTATAAGAAGAATAAAAAGAATAAGAAGAATTAAAGAATATGAAGGATAAGAAGAATAAAAAGAAAAAAAAAGAATAAAAATAATGAGAAAAATAAGAAGAATAAAAAGAATAAGAAGAATACGTAGAATAATAAGAATAATAAGAATAAAAAGAAAATTAAGAATAAGAAGAATAAGAAGAATGAGAAAAATAAAATAATTAGAAGAATAAAAAGAACGTGAAGAATTAGAAGAAAAAGAAGAATAAGAATAATAATAAAAATAAGAAGAATAAGAAGAATAAGAAGAATAAGAAGAATGAGAAGAATGAGAAGAATAAGAAGAATAAAAAGAATGAAAAGAATAAGAAGAATAAAAAGAATAAAAATAATAAGAAGAATAAGAAGAATAAGAAGAATAAGAAAAATAAGAAGAATAAGAACAATAGGAAGTTTATGAAGAATAAGAAAAATAGCATTTTCAGAGAGAGAAAGTTGCTATTAAGAAATCATTTTTATAAAACCCACTTCTATCAATTCTATAGAGAGAAAGTAGCATTTTTAGAGAGAGAAAGCACAATTTTTTAGCAAGACAAGCTCAAATCTAAGCCAAAAATGGAGGAAAAAAATTTATTAAGTATTAAGAAGTCATTTACGAAAGTTCTCCTAAAACTCGATATTATTCTTCTGAATATTGCACTCAAAAATGATGAACCTGCTATTTACTTCTCATCGGAAGATATCTCCAAGCTCATTGAGCATCACAAACTTACTCTCATCAGCAAATTCTCACATGGTACACCTCAATTTGAAGACATTTATGGTTCATTTCTGTGCTAAAGTTGAAAGTCAGGGTGAAGTTAGCATTATACTATAGCAAATATCTATTTCTACACTTTGAGGTGGAAGAAGAATTCCATAGAATCTAGATGAGGTGCCAATGGAACATATCTGGTCTACCTATGCGCATGTTTAAGTGGACTCCTATGTTCAATGTTTTTACAAAGACTATAACACTAGTATGGATAAATATGCCTAAGCTTCCTCTGCATTTATTCAATAAATCATCTCTCTGCTATGTTGCAAAATCTATTGGAAACCCTATGTTCTTGAATGAAGATATGCTTGTTTAACCAGACTAAGCATGGCGAGAGTCTGTGTGGAATTCAATTTATAGTTTCCTATGCCACATAGGGTGTTGATAGGGAACGATGATGTCCATAGCTTTTGGCAGCCAATATTACCAGAATATATGCCTGGTTTTTTTTTTACTTGTTTTAAAATGGGACATGATAAAACAAAATGTAAGGTACGGGACAGAAAATTAGAAACATGCATGAAATGTAGGAAAACATTATAGGATCAAATGGATAAAAAAGGGGATGAAGGGGAGGGTTGGCAATCAAACTTATACTCAGAAATATAAAATATAGGGAAAGTAGTAGGAAATGGAAAGGACAAAAATCCAGAGGCAAGGCATAGGGGTAAGGTTGACACTGAAATTGTGGAGCTGGAGGCAGTAGTAGAGGATATGAAGGGGGAGGGAGGGACAACATCAGAGGAAAGTAGTGTTGGTCAATATCAAGGTAATATAATAAATAAAATTGAGGCCCTCAAAATAGGAGAAGACAAAAAATCATGTTTGTAGGAAGGGGAAAACACAAAAGAGACAGAGGGAGAATGGGCAGAGGTTAAGGGGAAGAAAGGGGTAGAGAAATACAAAAGAAAAGAAGGTTGGAAGATAGTTACAAACAATAAGAGGAGAATAGCATTAAGAAAAATGATAGAGAAGCATAGAGGGTTTGAAGATGATCTTTTATCTGAAGAAGGATCAGACTCTAAAAGTTGTCCAATATTCGGCCATCCTAAGGAGCAAAATACTCCCCACTAAAAAGATCAAGGATGATGCCGAAGCATGCAAAGGTCCCATACTCATCTTCACAGAGAAGAGGTGATGGAAGATATAAAATTAATGCGTGTGTGTTTGGATATAAAGCACATAGCAGAAAAAATGGAGAAGGCACCAGTGAGCATAACTAAAAGCTCTAGAAACAAAAGTAAGCACTTAATTAAACAATACGAGTCTAGATGCACAATGCAAGCCCAAGTTAAAATTAACATTAATGGATAGCTGCTTAATATGGAACATAAGAGGTGTGGCCAACACACCACCAATTAATAGATTGAAAAATCTAAAGAAAATTCATAACCTACATATGATAGCCTTAATAGAACAACTAGTAAACCAAGATCAATTAGAAAAATACAAAAATATTCTAGGATTCGATAATGATATGGCTAATCCCAATAGTAAGATATGGATTATGTGGGAAAATAAGATAAAGATGGAGATTATACAAGCATCAAAGCAGATGATTAGTCATAACTTAAATAATCATTCAGAAGCTATAATCTTAGTAGTTTACACTAAAATGCTATAGAAAGAGAAAGATTTTTTGGTAAGAAATGGAAACAATCTCAGCCTTAAAGTCTCCTTGGATCACTGTTGGAGACTTTAACGCTATCAAAAATCCAAATGAAAGAAGGGGGGTAGGCCCCCCATGTGGAAGTAATGGCTCGTTTTAATGGATGGCTACTGACAAGCAAAACTATTGGAAGTAGATTATCTCATACACAATACACGTGGTGTAATAACTAGAAAAATAGGAGAGCAAAATTGGTCTAAACTGGATAGGTTCTATATAACGTAGAATGGTTGGAAGCATTAGGGAGCCTTGGAACTAGGCATCTGAACATAACATGTTCAAAATCTCTGTCCACTCCTCCTAAAACCTTGAAATAATCAACCAAAAATTCAAACATTTCAAATTCCAAAATATGTAGACTAGGCACAAAGATTTTGAGGAGATGGTCAAGAAGACGTGGAGGAGGAAACTCCACGAAACCTAACACAAGTTTTAGTGGCTAAACTACGAAGACTAAGAATGAATTTAAGTGCATGAATAAGAAAGTATTTTGGAGATGTCATTATAAAGATCAAGGAGACGGAAAAAAAAGTCAAAAGCTCGAAATAGAATAGGAAAAAGATCAAATTGAGAGCACAAGGACAAAAATCAACAAAGCAAAAGCTAGTTAAGACTAATATTACACATGAAAAAATGTTCTGGAAATAAAGGGTGAAAATCAACTCGTTGAAAGATGGAGATAAAAAATATGAAATTCTTCCACGTAGTGGCCCAAAATAAGAATCCCAAAAAATAAGAATAAAAGGCATAAAGGACACACAAGGAAATTGCAGGAGAAGGAGGAAGACATATTTAAACTTATGGAAGATTTCTTCAAAAGGTATTTAATGCGAACCAACAAGGAAAAGATGCACATCCCTACATTTAGAAATAGATAAAATAGTCACAGAAGAAGATAATAGAGCCTAGGAGAAGTCTAGATGAAAGAAGAGATCAAGGAGGCCATTTTTAGCATCAACTTGGAAAGTGCAGTGGGAACCGGATGGATGGAGGAGTGGTCTCTTCCAAAAAAAGCTAGGATATTATCAAGAAGGATATGGTAAGAGCTATTGCTTGAATCTTTGCAGGGATAGAAATCACTAAGGCATGATCCAACTCCTTGATTGTACTCATATCCAAAAAAAAGAACCCTTAAAAATGCGAGGACTATAGACCTATCAGTCAATGCAATTCCACCTATAAATTTCTAACCAAAATCCTTCAAAATAGATTGAGTAAGATATTGCCTAAGATAATTTCAAGGGAGCAAGTGGGATTCATCAAAAATAGATTAATGGTGGATAATATAAATTTGTAGTGGAAATGATGCAAGATTTTAACTCCAAATGTAGAGGACATAATGTAGTAATGAAGCTTGATTTATCTAGAGCATTTGAAAAAGTTGAATGGAACACTCTATGCTATATACTGAGGAAAATAGGGTTTCAAAGTTCTGGATTGCCTAATTTACAGATGTATATCGAGTACCTCTATCAAAATGCTGACTAATGGACAAGTAGGTGGAGAATTAGCTCCTACAAAGGACTAGATAGGGTGATCCTCTCTCACCTTTGCTTTTCAATATTTATCTAGAAATTATTATAAAGAATATTAAGAAGAGAATAAGCATACAAAAATATTACCTATTAAACACCCCAAAAACACTCTGATAATAGGATGCCTCGCGTATGTAGATGATATTATAATCTTTATGAATGAAAGAAAAAATTCCTTGGAAAATATGATGAAGCTCATTCCAGCATTTGAAGAGGAAACATAGCAAAAATTAAATAAAAACATATGTCAATTCATAACGTCGAGGAAAACACCTAACAAGGTGATTCATAGAATCAAAAACACTATGGACTTCACACAAAAGAAATGGACAATCACTTATTCTGGTTGTCCTATTTTGAAGGTATGTAGAGAATATCTAGCATCCCTAATGAAGAAATAAAAAAGGAAAATCACAGTTTGGAAGAAGGGTTTATTAAGCATGGTAGGAAGAGCTACATTAATATCCCATGTTCCTCACATCACAATAGCTCATACTCTAATGACCTTGAATTCGTCTAAAAAATTTATAAAGTATTAGAAATGGAAATGGCAAACTCTTATGAAGTAAAAAAATGGTAAGCCCAAATTCCACTGAAAAAATGAGAAGCTTTATGTTTCCCAAAGTGGAAGGAGGGTTAGGGTTGCTCACCCTTAAAGATATGATCAATCCTAGGCATGTAAACACTGGTGGAGAATCAAGAAGATAGTAGCCTTTGGGCTACCTTTATGAAAGGTAAATATGTGGAAGAAAAAAAACTATTCGAGAAATTCAAGGAAGTCTACTACAACCTAGAAACAAATGTGGGAGCAATGGTATTTAGTGGAAGAACACTCTAAATTGACAAGAAGAGGATGGAAATGAACACTAAATCCTCAAGAAAATTTTACTCAAAAGTCTATCAAAAAATTAGTAAGGAATAAGGGAACAACTCAAGGAATGTTCAACTGGATATGAGAAAATAAAAACTCAGAAAGAATGAAGACATTATAATGCAAGCTATCAAGGCTATCCCACTAGATGTTCATATACAAAAGAAAGGCATAAATTTGGTATTGAGATGTAAATGTTGTCACATGGAAATGGAAGACACAGATCACCTTTTCTCAAAAGAGAAAATAGCTACATAGATCTGGAAGTCATTAGAAATTGTACAAAACATGAAATATAAAGAATCCTCATTAAAAGATAGAATCAACAAATAGAGAGAGGAAGAGCATAATTTCAGGATGATAAAATGGGTAAGGAGCCACACACCACAAGTAGCAATCTGGTCTATATGGAAAGCAAGAAATAAAAGTAGATTCGAAGGGGTAAAAATGGAAGTGAGAAGTATATTAGAAATATAAAAAGGGAAAAATCAAATATTTTAGTTGTCAGGCCTATAAAATTAAATGAAGTTAAGCTGAAGAGAATAATAGTTTAAAGTATAATTTGGGGTCTCCAACAAAAAAGCTTAAAAGAACATACATGAAAAGCTTCGCATGGAATAAACCACACGAGGAATATTAGCTTAAACACGGACTGGCAAGTTTTAAAAGGGAGATGAAAATAGCATAAGGAGGAGGAGTCATGAGAGATACATAAGGCAGAACTCATAAAAGTTACACATTTAAGCACAAAGCTGTCTTCACCACTTCATGTAGAAATTTTAGCACTTCAAAATGGAGTACAAATTTTGCAAGGATAATAAGTTTAGAAATATCATAATACAAGTAGACTTCAAGCCTCCAAGTGAGATTATCCCACAAATAAATTAGATATGTGGCAATCGAAGAAGAGGTGAGAACTGATAAAAAATCACATAAAACAATAAAATGAACAAGCACACATATTTATAGGAAAGCAAATTGCACTAGAAGACAAACTAGTAGATAAAGGATTAAGAAAAGGGATGCAAGAATTTGACATAGGAAACATTCCAATAAATATACAAGGCTTAATAACCTAGATAGAATAGGATTCCCATACCTAGGTGATAGAAGAAATAATCTAAAAAAAAATAAAAGAATAAATGGGGATGGGAAAATAGTAAGCAAAGCACATATATTGAATATATTTATTATCTTGCAGGAAAACAAGATCCTGGGGTCAAAATAGGAACGAGGAGAATAAACATATAAAAAGAGAACCAAAAACATTAAAATCCAAAGAAGGTAAGGTAAGGTTGTAATGACCCACACCAAATAATACAAACTTTTTAATACGTAACCAAGTTTGACTAGTTTGACCAAGATTGACTAGGATTGATAAATACTTAATATGTGGGTCAAAGTTGACTTTTTCAAGCGTGAGTAATTGTTAGTTACCAGACCCCATTTCGTAGGTCTCATCTATATGAGTTCATAGACTAGTGGAACGTCAAATTTTGGCTTAGGGGTAACAAGTTATGGCTTTGAAAAGTTAAAACAGTAGCACTTTAGCAGAATTTAGGTATGTCTGGAATTTTACGCCAAAAACGACCCTATGCCCGATATAAATACATCTTTCGGATTCCAAATGAAACCCTAGCTTAAAACACTTTTTTAAACCCCAAAAAACCCTAGGCAAGAAGCTCTCCAAACCGGGAACACAAGTGAGCCCTTTTGGCCATCTATGTAGCATGGAAGATGAGACCATACGAGGCATCACCAATCGGTCCTGGTGACACGTGCCCGACCAACGGGTGCACCACAGCCAGATGATTCCGACCATGAAATTTCATGGCCAACCGCTAGCAGACACGCTGGGATCTGGCCGGGCTAACCCGCCGGTGCTGCACAATTCTTCACCGAAAGTTTTCCACTTTTTTGGCCATTTCTGGCCACTTCCAACCATGGCCATACCTTTCACCCCCCTATTTTTGGACCTCTTGAACTCATTTTCGTGGTCTATTTTTATAGATTTCTTCACCATTTAAAATATTATCGACAAAAACAAAGTTGGCCGTATGGTCAGATCAAGTTTTTTGGCCACAACTACGATTGTTTTACCAAGGTAATAGTACTAATGAGTTCCTAGTCTCTTGAGCTTTCCATTGATATGTGGTTTGTATGTTTTGGATATGTTGTTTTGGTTACGTTTCTATTTTTAGGTTGTTACGGGCAATTAGCGAAAAGTTCGGACTAAAATTGGGTATTAGTTAGTCAAATTAGGCAAAATTAGAGTTGGATTAATGAAATTGAATATTTTTATGAATTATTGGAAGGCTAAATTTCGAAAAACGAGCTCCCAGGCAAAAAGCTCCAATTGTGGGCATCGGGTCTATAGGGCATACTATATAATTGGGCATGCCAGGATCCAATTTAGTGGGTTTCATAGTTTCAAAAATTATTCTAAGGCCTTCGGGATATCCCAATGTCTTTGGTTTAGTTATTAGAACCTATGTGATATTTTATTGGTATTATAGTCGCTTACACCGAGCCAGAAGATAATCCTTAAGGGGAGGAAGACTGAGCATCTGTAGTCTGTGAGTGGTTTATATGCTTTTAAATGAATTGAAATTTTATATTGATATATCTATTATGATTTAATACTTTACATATATACTATTTTGATCAGAAGATTGGTTGCATTCAAACATGGTTTTCAGTTTCATATAAAACAAGTTATCATTTCATTTGAATTTAATCAACATTTTAGAATTTGAAAGTTTAACTGTGTTCATGAATGAGTATGTGGTATTTGGATTTTTGGGGTATGCGGTTTGAGGTTTTAAACCACATTAAAAAATTATTGTTCAAAAAAAATGGATTTCTTTGAGATTTGAGAAATGATTATGATATGGTAATACTGGAAAAATACTTGTGAGTGGGGGAAAGATTATATGTGATGGTCGGGCTTGCCCGAAGGTTTGATAGTTGTCATGTGATGGCCAGGTCTACCTGGAGGTTTGTTAGATGCCACGTGATGGCCGGGACTACCTGGAGATTTGTCATTTGTCAAGTGATGGCCGGGTGTAACCACGGGTTTATTAGTGCCCACGATATCATGTGGTCAGGCTCACCGACAGTTTATGATGGGTTTGTGATGTGGTGCACGGTTGATTTCTAAATAAGGTATAAACCTGTAATACTTATGATTATGGTACTTTTATGGTTGTTTTTGCGACATGGTGGTCATGCTTTATGCTTGAGTTGTGTGTTGTGGACAATTCATATGTGTGTTGTGAACAATTTATACAATGGTTTTTTTCTTAGTAGTCATGTCGGTTAGCTTTTGAGCATGAAATTCATTTGTTTGGGCTTGATAAAGTCAGGTTTTGTGAAATATTTAGAACGCGAACTTTACAAAAGAGTGGACGTGAGGTCTTGAGAGAAGAAATGTTTTAAAATAAAATAGTATTTTTCTTAAAACTATGCTACTCCCTGAGAATTATATTCTCACATTTATTGTTTTAAATCTATTCCCTAGGTCCAGGCAGATCGTAGGGCCTACCTCACTCCAGATTCTACACCGCTCTGTCTACTACAGCTTCAATACTCTACTTCATTTATCCGTCTTATTTATTGGACTCGTTTTTTTAATTGTACCCCTAAATTTCACAAACACTCTTAGAATACCCTGGTATTGGTATTGAACTCATATGAGTCCTTATTATGTATGCATGTAATTATGACCTATATTAATTTGGGTTGGTAATGCTATTGGGTGGTTGTAAATTTTTTATATAATTGAGATATTTTGGTATTACATATGGTCATTTCACCATGCGGGACCATCTGGGAAATTCGGGAAGGGTATCCGTATTGGGTCCTGTCAAAGGGAGTATAAGGGTAAAAAGTAAAAATTTTAGATTTTCTAGTAGAAATTACAGTAGACACATAGCATAAGCAAGGAAGGAAGGCAGGAAAGGAGAAGGATGAATAGCATACTAATAATAGGCAGAAGCAAAAAAAGTCTAGAGGGTAGAAAGGAGCAAAAATTCAGACTATTCTGTTGGAACCTATTTCTGTTTGGTTTTTTTGTTTTGTAATATAAGGCAGGGCAGGAGAAATGGGTAGTGAGCTACCCAGGTCATATGAAATTAGTTTGGAGTTTATTTTATGTAGCACAAGAGGAGGATTACGGTAGAGAAGACAAAAAAAAGAAGTCAAATAGGAATCAAAATGAAGAAGAGAGAGTATGAGAGATTTAAGTAATTGTAGTTAGATCCAATGCACATATAAGGGAAGGGATAGAAAGGAATATGAATAGAAGGGTCGTGGTTGGAATTGAATGGATGTGTTTTCTGCTGTCTTTTTTGTAGATATAAGGTCAGCACAACCAAAATCTGGAACCTAAAAAGGGATGGAATGGAAAGCTAAAGTAACAGCAAACTAGAAGAAAGGAGGAGCATGGGCAGAGAGCAGCAAAGGGTTGATCAGTGGACTAAAGATGAAGCAGAAAGTTGACAGGGACTAGAAGATAAAGAAAAGAACTGAGAATGCAGCAAAGAAGGAAAGGAACAGAAACAAAAAGATCATCGTAGAATGCAGCAATCTAAAGGGGAAAGCCTATACTGAAGGGAACACAACCATAAGAAAAGATGTTAATGAAGAATAACAAATGTAGAACAAGAGTATTATTAAAAGAGCAGATCAAATGCTAAATGTCAAAGGAAGAAGGATTAAAGATGGTATATGAGAAGCCATAAAAGGAACTACTCATTTTTATTAGTTCCATACATGTTTTATAACTAGCAATTGATAGAAGCATAAAGATTAAGAGAGTGTACAAGGGTAAAAGGTAGACTTTATTTTGTATCAAAGGTATTCCTCAGCCAAAAGAGAGGATATAAAAATAAATTAATCTTCAAAAAAAATTGAAGAATAATAAGAATAAAAAAAATTAAGAATAAGAAGAATACGAAGAATATGAAGAATATGAAGAATAAGAAAAATAAGAATAAATAAAATAATTAGAAGAATAAAAAAATGAGAAGAATAAAAAGAATAAAAAGTATTAGAAGAATAAGAAGAATAAGAAAATAAGAAGAATAAAAAAAATAAGAAGAATAAAAAGAATAGAAGATTAAAAAGAATAAAAATAAAAAGAAGAATAATAAGAATAAAATTAAAATTAAGAATAAAAATAATACGAAGAATAAGAATAAAAAAAATAAAAAGAAGAATAAAAAGAATGAGAAGAATAAGAGAAAAAATAAGAAGAATAAGAACAATAAGTCAAATGAGAAGAATAAGAAGAATAAGAAAAATAAGAAAATAAAAAATTAATAAAAAAAAATAAAATTAAGAATTAAAAGAATAAGAAGTAAAAAAAAGAAGTTACATAAAAAAATAAATTAAAGAAAATGAAAAATAAGAAGAATAAAAAGAATTATAAAAGTAAAAAGTAAAAGAATAATAAGAAGAATAAAAAAAAGAAAAAATTGAATAATATGATGAATATGAATAATAAAATATAATAAGAAGAATATAGAAAAAATTAAAAATAATAATAATAATATGAAGAATAAAAAGAATAAGGAATGATAAGAAGAATAAGGAAGGATAAGAAGAATAAGAAATTAAGAAGTATAAGAACAAAAAGAAAAATAAGTAGAAAATGAAGAATAAGAAGTATAAAAAGAATAAGAAGAATTAGAAAAAAGAAAAATAAGAAGAATAAGAAGAATGAAAAGAAAAGAAGATAAGAAGAATAAAAAGATTTGAAAAAATAAAAAGAAAAAGAAGAATGAGAAAAATAAGAAGAATAAGGTGAATAAGAAGAATAAGAATAAAATTTTTATTATTATTAGAATAAGAAGAATAAGAAAATAAAAAGAATAAGAAGATAAAGAAGAATAATAAGAATTAGAATACATAGAAGAATAAGCAAGATAAAAAAAATTAGAAGACTTAGAAGAATAAAAAGAAAAAAAGAATAAGTAAGATAAGAAGAATAAGAAGACTTAAAAGAAGAAGATGAACAATAATAATAATAATAATAACAACAACAATAATAAAAAGAATTAGAAGAATAAGAAGATATAAAAAATAAAAACAGAAAGAAGAATAAGAAGAATAAAAAGATTAAGAAGAATAAGATGAAAAATAAGAATTAGAATATTTAGAAAAATAAAAAAAATAAAAAGAATAAAAAGAATAAAAAGAAAAATAAGAATAAGAAGAATAAAATCAATATAAGAATAAAGAATAAGAAGAAAAATCAATATAAGAATAAAGAATAAGAAGAATAATAAAAATAAGAAGTTGAAGAATAATAAGTAGAATAAGAAGAATAAGAAGAACAATAAAAAGAAGAAAGAAAAAAGAAAAAAGAAAAAAAAAGAATAATAAGAAAAAGATGAATATAAGAATAAAGAATAATAATAATAATAATAATAATAATAATTATAATAATAATAATAAGATGAAGAAGAATAAGAAGAATAAGAAAAATAAGAAGAATAAGAAAAATAAGAAGAATAAGAAGAATAAGAAAAATAAGATAAATAAGATGAAAAAGAAAAATAAAAAGAATTAAATGATTTATGAGAATTATAAGAATAATAAGAATAACAAGAATAACAAGAATAACAAGAATAAGAAAAATATATAGAATAAGAACAGTTTAAAAGAATAAAGAAGAAGTATAATAAGAAGAATAATAAAAAAAATAAGAATAATAATAAAAAAAAAAAGAATAAGAAGAATAAGAATAAAAAATAATAAGAATAAAAATAATAATAAAGAATAAAAAGAATAAGAAAATAAGAATGATTAGAAGATTAATAAAATATTAAAAGTATAAAAGAATAAGAATAATAAAAAATAAGAAGAAAAAAAATATTAAGAAGAATATGAAGAAAAAGAAGAATAAGAAGAATAGAAAGAATAAAAAAGAATAATAAGAATAATAAGAATAAGAAGAATAAAAAGAATAAGAAGAATAAGAAATATAAGACAAATAAGAAAAATACAAAAAATAAGGAGAATATAAAGAATAAGTAGAATATGAAGAATTTATAGAATAATAAGTTTGAGAAGAATGAAAAATAAGAAGAATAAGAATATAAAGAAAAAGAAGAATTAGAATAATAAAAGAATAAGATGTAATAGAAAAATAAGAAGAATATGAAGAATACGAAAATAAGAAGATTAAGAAGAATAAAAAGAATAAGAAGAATAATATGAATAATAAGAATACGAAGAATAAGAAGAATAAGAAGAATAAGAAATATGAAGAATAAGAGAATAAGAAGAATAAGAAGTATAAAAAGTATATGAAGAATAAAAAGAATAAGACAAATAAGAAGAATAAAAAAATCAGAAGAATAAGAAGAATAAGTACAATAAGCAGAATTTATAGAATAAGAAAAGTAAGAAGAATAAAGAATAAGAAGAATACTAAAATATAAAGAATAAGAAGAATAAGAAGAATAAGAAGAATAAGAAGAATACGTTGAATAAGATCAATAAGATGAATAAAAAGAAAAAAAAGAATAAGAAGATTAATAAGATTAAGAAGAATAAGAAAAAAAGAAGAATAAGATGAAAAATAAGAATAAAAAAATAAGAAAATAAGATGACAAAGAAGAATAAAAATATAAAAAGAATAAGAAGATAAAATAGAATAAGAATAATAATAATAAAGAAGAATAAGAAGAAAAATAAAAATATGAAGAATAAGAAGATTAAAAAGAATAAGAAGATTAAAAAGAATAAGAAGAATAAGAAGATTAAGAAGAATAAAAAGAATAAGAAGAATAAGAAGATAAGAAGAATAAAAAGAATAAAAAAAAGAGGAATAAGAAAAATAATAAGAATAAAAATAATACGAAGAATAAGAATAAATAAAATAATTAGAAGAAAAAAAAGAATGAGAAGAATAAGAAAAAAAAAGAAGAATAAGAAGAATGAGTCGAATGAGAAGAATAAGAGAAAAAGAAGAATAAAAAATATGATGAATAAGAAAAATAAAAAATTAATAAAAATAAAATTAAAAGTAAGAATAAAAAGAATAGAAGTAAAAAAAAGAATTTACATAAAAAAATAAATTAAAGAAAATGAAGAATAAGAAGAAAAAGAATAAAATGGATAAGAAGTAAAAGAATAAAAATAAGAATAAAAAAAGAAAAAATTGATGAATAAAATGAATAAGAATAATAAAATAAAATTAGAAGAATAGAAAGAATATGAAGAAAAAAAAATAAAAAAATAATAAGAATATGAATTATCAAACAAATAAGGAAGGATAAGAAAAATAAGGAATGATAAGAAGAATATGAAAAATAAGAAAAATAAGAAGTATAAGAACAAAAAGAAAATTAAGTAGAAAAATATGAATAAGAAGAATATGAAGTATAAGAAGAATAAGAAGAATACAAAGTATAAGAAGAATAAGAAGAATAAGAAGAATAAGAAGAATTAGAACAAATAAAAAGAAGAAGAAGAAGAATGAATGAAAAAAAAAGAAAAATATGAAGAATAAAAAGATTAGGAAAAATAAAAAAAAGAAGAATGAGAATAAGATGAATAAGAAAAATAATAATTATTATTATTAAAATAAGAAGAATAAGAAAAATAAAAAGAATAAAAAATAAAAAATGATAATAAGAATTATAATACATAGAATAATAAGCAATATAAAAAAAATTATAAGACTTTAAAAATTTTAAGACTTAGAAAAACTAGAAGAATAAAAAGAAAAAAAGAATAAACAAGATAAGAAGAATTAGAAAAATTAAAAGAAGAAGAAGAAGAAGAAGAAGAATAATAATAATAATAATAATAACAATAATAATAATAATTAAAAGAATAAGAAGATATAAAAAAATAAAAAGAAAATGAAGAATAAGAATAATAAAAAGATTAAGAATAATAAGATGAAAAATAAGAATTAGAATATTTAGAAGAATAAAAAGAATATGAAGGATAATCAGAAAAATAAGAATAAAAATAATAAGAAAAATAAGTAGAAGAAGAATAACAAGAATAAAGAGAATAAGAAGAATAAGTAAAATATAAAGAATTAAAAGAAAAAGATGAATAAGAACAATAAAAATAATAAGAAGAATTAGAAGAATAAAAAGTATAACATGGATAAAAAAATAAGAAGAAAAAAAAATAAAAAGATAATTAGAATAAGAATAATAAGAAGAATAATAAAATATTAAGAAAAAGAACAATAAAAATAAGAAGAATTATAAGAATAAGTAGAATTAGAATAATATGTAGAATTAGAAGATTTATAAGACTTAGAAGAATAAGTAGAATAATAAAAATTACAAGACTTGGAAGTATACGAAGAATAAGTAGAATAACTAAAATAAGAAGAACAAGAAGAATAAAAAAAATAATAAAGATATAAAAAATAAGAAGAATATGAAAAAAAAGAATAAAAAAATAAAAGAATAAGAAGATAAAGAATAATAAGAATAAAAAAAATAATAAATTGAATAAGAAGAATTAGAAAACTTAGAAGAATAAGAAGTATAAGAAAAATAAGAAGAATAAAATGAATAAGAAGAATAAAAAGAATAAGAAGAATAATAATAATAAGAAAAATAAATAGAATAAGAAGAATAAGAAAATTAAGAAGAATATGATGAAAAAGAAGAATAAAAAAATAAAAAGAATAAGTAGAATAAGAAGTAAAAGAAGAAAAAAAGA
>JAREIK010010434.1:0-10521 GCA_029783825.1 Sapria himalayana
TTCGTGATCTCTCGAACTCCGTCTTCACCAATCTCTCTCTATCCGTCCCCGCTTCCTTTTAGTCTGTCTCCAATCCTACTCTTGCCTCGAAATCACCGCCTTTTTATATCTCGGAACATGAGCCCATCAATGGTCCAGAAAGTCAGATTTTTCGAGCATCTGTTTTGGCATAGGAGACCTCACTACGCCACGACGAAGGGGGCTTCATTGCGGCATACCCGAGGAGACCATAATCTTGCCTTCAGGTTCGTTGCGGCGTAGATCCCCTTTGTTGCTGCGAAGTGCTACGCCGTAGCGAGGATCTATTCGTTGATGCGTACCGGAGACCATCTGCTGCACTTCTTTGCCGCATTCTCTGCTTTGGTTCCTTCCTTATATTGTTAGCTTCCTTTTTTGATTCCGATATCGCTATGTTCTATGAAACATTACAATATAGGGGATTAGCGCAATATCAGTGAATATGAATGTTAATCATGCAAGTTGAGCTATAAAAATGCATAGAAATTGCATTGTAATGTATGCATGATTCACTCCGATCAGAGAAGAACCTACCAAATCTGCATCAACATAAATTTCTACCTCCGTTGTCTTAGCTTTAGTAAACAACAATCTCATTCCAAGTGAATTCTTCAAATATTTCACAATCCTTAGGGCACTTTTAGATCCTCTTCATTTAGATTGTGCATAAACTAACAATCCCAACAATATAAGAAATATTAGGCTGTGTGTGGGATAAGTAAATGAGTTTTGGAACCAACCTTCGATAGCTCTCCTGATTCATAGATTTTCTCATAATTGTCTCCACCTTGTGATTGACTTCTATAGGAGTTTCAACAACATTACACCCAAGCATACAAATCTCGTTCAAAAGATTCAAAACATATTTCCTTTGAGATAGAAGTATGCCTTTTCTCGATCTAGCCACCTCAATTCCCAAGAAATACCTCAAATTTCCCAAATCCTTGATCTCGAATTCTTTATTTTAGTAATTCCTTCAACCTTCTTGCTCTGTTCTCATCATTCCTCACGAGTAGAATGTCATCAACATAGACAACTAAGGCTGTAATCTTCCCATTTTCTCTATGTTTGAAAAATAATGTGTGATCCCCATGACTTTGATGGAAGACTTTACTACGAATAGATCTTGTGAACTTCACAAACCAAGCTCTTGGCAATTGATTGAGTCTATACAAAGATTTTTTAAGTTTGCAAACTTTACCAGCTCCTATTGTATTCTCAAACCAAGTGGAGTATCCATAAAAACTTATTCTAGGTTGCCATGAAGAAAGATATTTTTCTTATCGAGTTGGAATCATATTGGGCTGCCTAAGATAAAAGAATCTTGACCGTGTTCATTTTTGCAACTGGTGTAAAAGTTTCTTGATAACCCAACCCATAAATTTGAGTGTATCATTTTGCAACTAACCTCGCCTTATACCTTTCAATCTTACCATAAGCTTTAAATTTGATGGTAAAAACCCACTTACAACCTACTGTTTTCTTCCTTGCAAGCAAATAAAAAAGAACCCATGTTTCATTCTTTTTAAGAGGTTTCATCTCCTCATAAACAACTTCTCTCCATTTAGGATCACTCATAGCTTCTTGAATATTCTTAGGCACTTCTAGGCTAGAGATGTTAGAGATAAAAGCCTTGTAGTGAGGATTTAATTTTTCATATTATACAAACTTTGAAATGAGATGCTATGTGCAAGACTTTATACCTTTCCTAAGAGCAATAGGAATGTCAAGATCACCTTGGGAAGAGTCAGAAAAATCACTGTCACTTTTAGGAATGGCCACTTTTGGTTCCGAGTAGGGATGGCAATGGGGCGGGTTATTTTAGGTTCCCGCCCCACCTCGCCCCTAATGCGATGAGTTTGGTTTGAGCGTAATCGGGTTTTTAGCGGGTTTGAGTTTATTTTCTCAAACTCGAGAGGAGTTCGGGTATTGTTATGCCCACCCCGAGATTTCTTGGTATTTCTTGCCAACCCATGGAACCACAAACAACATATTCTTCATCATCCAAATTCTCCCCTTGAATAATATGCTGATAATAAGGTTGATTTTCAGCAAAGGTAACATCAAGAGACTCATGGTATTTCTTTGAAGGGGGGGTGATAACCTTATAACATTTCTTAGAGGGAGAATAGCCTAAGAAGACACTTCAAGGCATTCAAGGCATGGGGATCTAGCTTAGATTTTGTGGAGTTGTGATCATGGACATATGACGTACACTTAAAGATACGAGGTTGTAGAGAAAAGAATAGATGCTTGGAAGTAGGAAATGTTTGCTCTAGAATTCGGAAAGGAGTGTCATACTTTAAGACTCTTGTTGCCATCCTATTGATAAGATAACATGCAATGAGAATGACATCACCCCAAAAATTTTTTAGAACTCTCATATGAGATAGTAATGCTCTTGCAATCTCCAACAAATGCCTATTCTTCCTTTCTCAATCATGTTTTTAAATACTTAAAAACCTGATTGAGAATGTCAATCATGTTTTTCTTAAGCAGAAATATCCAACTCATACAGGTGTAATCAACTATAAATGTCACAAACCACCAAGCACGGGAAACTATTTGAACCCTAAATGGCCCCCAAACATGACTATATATCAAAGTGAAAGGACTTGTTGGAGTGTAATCTTTAAGTGGATATGAGACTCGATGATGTTTAGCAAACTCACACACTTTACAATAAAAATCAAACATTCTTTTATTTTCAAATAGTGAAGGAAACAATAATTTCATATACCTGAAGTTGGGATGTCCCAATCTATAATGTCATCTCATTATCTCACCCTTATTCCCTGAACTTTTCTCAGCTTGCAGTGCTTGAGCTATCTTCTCCTCCTCAAGGATAAAGAGACCATCCATTTCCTTACCACTGCCAATCCTCTTCCCCAAAAGCATATCTTGAAAAATAAAACCATTTGGAGAGAAATTAACCACACATCATCAAATTCTGGATTAAGACCACAAAGGAAGTCAAACACCCTTTCTTTCTAGAATATTTTCTTATATTGAGGAAATCCTCTTCGTTCTTCCATTCAAAGTCCTGGTAAATATTTCCCTCCATCCAACACTAATTCAAGATGTTAAAATAAGCTGTAGCTGAGAGAGATTTTCCTATTTAGTCTCATGAACCTTCCTTCTAAGATCATAGAATTGAGAATAAATATTTAAATTGGAATACATCAAATTTACTGTATTCCATAATTTCTTCGCAGTGTCACAAAGGATAAAATTCTGACTCACCTCTACTTCCATTGAATTAATCAACCAAGCAAACACCATAGAATTATCAGCTTACCAAGCCTCATAACCTAGATCTCCAGCAACTGGCGCCTTCTTTGAACCATCTAGCTAAGCTATCTTCGCTTGTTCTCTGATAAAATCCTTGAAAGACTGAGCCCATCGAAGAAAATCGGTCCCATTTAATTTGTGAGTCGTAATATGAATCAAGGAGCCTCCTTTCACTCGATCCAGGGTTATAAACTGGACCAAAAGTCTCAGGGGTTTTTGACATAACTTATGAAATTTTCCAGAATAAAAAGAGGGATCACAACGGAAAGAAAGGCACATATTTCTTAATGAAACCTGGGAAAGAAGTGAAACAAAACCTGACACAGAAAAGCCTGAATAATGGCTAAAAAGAAAAAGGTACAACAATAAAAGCTGCAAAAAAGGTTCCTAGAATTGAAGGCTGCACAACAATGAAGGTTACATAGAAAAAATTCCTAGGAAAAATCTTAGGGCTCTAATTCCATGATAAGATTTAGGAAGAAAAGTTTATTTTGTATTCATTTAAAAAACTGATTACAGACTACCTCTTTATAGGGTTTTTCCCTTTCATATACAACTGATACGAAATTGTCTAAATAAGGAAAAAAAGATAAGAGAGTAAAACATTACAACCTGTACAAATTAAGAAAGGAAGAACAATCTGTACAATCTAAAAAAGGAAGAAATGTTTAACAATACCAGCTTGAAAATAATTCAGTAAAATCCAAAATCTCAACATAATCCTTTAAGCACATAAGAGATTAATAAACAAAAATTTAAAACAATTTATTGTGATATCCATATATATATATATATATATATGTTAGTGCGCACACACTCCTCTTAACTATATAAGTGTGTTTTAAAATATTGTGGATTATCCAAAAATGGACTATGTCTACTTTTTTTTTTTTGAAATGGGGAAGAGCTATCATTCAATGGTTCAAAGGACCACAATCCCTCAAATCAGGCAAAGTTGAAAGATGTGCACAGATCTCACAAAGGAGATGACCTAACAATGGCAAACCAAGCCGCAAATACAATGGAGGGGCAAATACACCTAATAGTGACAAACACAGACAGAGAGAAAGGACCATACAAAAAGGCAAGAAGCCAATGTCCTCAATGTTGATTTAGGGTCCTTCTCATGAGCGTCTCATCTCAATAGATTGAAGAAAGGAGAGGACCCCACCTCCTTAATTAAAGGGTAGAAAGTAAAAAAGGGTGGGTTGCTCTTTTCTTCTCATGACTTGGTGACAGTTTCTTTTTCAGTAGTTGATCATCCGAGAATGTGAGAGATAAGATTGAGAGAAAGAGCAAGAGGTTCTTTCTTCGGGGTTTAATACGAGATTTATAGTGTAGCTATCTTTGGATAGTGTTATCCCGGGTTTATATTATCTCTTGTATTGGTCTCGGTTTTTTTGTGGGGTAACGGTGAAAATCTATGTAATTGTACAACTTTATTACATAATAGATTTTATCTTAGTTGACCCATTGTTTTCTCAATAAAGGAGTTTTCCCTACACTCAAGGGACAAAGTGAAAAACACCGTTAGCAAAAAAACAAAAACAAAAGCGAAACAAACTATGAAACACCACAATGGAATCTTTTTGCGTGATGACTTTTGGCCGGGCTGTTTGAGTTGCTTCTATAACTTTTCATCACTGAATGGACATCATCATTTTCTTATTAAATTATCAATTTTCTAAAAGTGCAAGTTAATAGAAACTTATAAAAAAAAAGATCAAATATATAGAACAAATATTCAAATTACTTAGAGATAGCTCAAACCTAACATTGAGATTGAGTACCACTATCTCCCTTCACATGTGAAGAGATGTCTTGCACATTGTTCCATATTCCCAAAAGACTGAATTTTATAAGGATCTAGTTTTATTATGGATGGGACAAGGTGATGCAATATGTAGCACGGTTGATCAACACACGATTAATTAACAAGAATAAACACGTCTCACTTCAAAGAACAAAATAAACCAAAAGTTTTGATTTTTTGATAAATTTATAAAGTGATAAAAGCCCCTAAAACAAACCCAAAAACATATATTTATACCTTAGACATAATAGGGGTATAATAAGAAATAAAGTAATATTCTAAAACACAATAATAGGAAAGAAAATGATACTCCCAAAATAATAATGAGAAATATAAATAATATCCCAAAATAAATATAATGTCTCAAAACAACTAAAATGAGGATTTTGGTTGATTTGGTCTAATATCCTACGTGAGAAGATCTAATTCAATCATTGCTTAAAGGGGAAAAAAACGAATGAAGGACATCGGGAGTGATTATTTTTTTGAATTAGTCTCAAGGTCATTTGGAACTCGGAAATTACTAGAGAAAGAAAAAAAAAATACAAAGGCTCCGTTTGAAACCTGAAAAATGCTAAGGAAAGAAAATAGAAAGGAAAAGTAAAAGGAAATAAAATTTAGAGGAAAATAAAAAATAGGTTAAACCAAATATGAGAAAATAATTTTCCTTAGTTATTTTTTTCTTTACCTAGTACTTTCCAGCTCCAAATGAAGCCTAAGGAAAATGATTTTCTCATATTTGGTTTTGTGAAGAATTTCCCTGTTATCTGAAACCAATTCAAAACAAAGAACTCAGAGAAAAAAGAAGAAGAAGAAAAGGAAGAGATGGACTTCAGATCTTCCAGGCTGTTTTATTAAATGCTTTCTATTCTCTACAAACAAGTCTCAGAAAAAAAAACCCTCTCTGTGTTATTTTTTTCCTACCTTCTGTTCTAAAGGCAGATTATCACGTGACAACTTAAGCCACCAAGAAATATGAGCCAATATACAACAGGTTTCACCGTGGGAAATAAAAAAAAATCAAAATTCCTTGATATTTTATATATTTTAAATTTTTCTTAGTTCTTATATAATAGAGAAAAATAAATAAAATGAGTTTGAATAAACATACATAATTAATTTATTAAGTTTAAACCAAAATTTTATTTTTTTCTAAATTTTATTTCATTCCAATTTTCCTTTCTATTTTACTTTTTTAGTACTTTTTGTTGAATAGGGGTTTCCTCATGAGGGCCCCAGCTCATTAAATTGAAGAAAGAAGAGTAAAAAATGAGGGTTGAAGAAAGGAGAGTAAAAAATGGGGAGTTGAAGAAAAGAGAGTAAAAAATGGGGATTGCTTTTTTCTTTGATGAGGATAAGTCCTTCTTATGAGGGCCCCACCTCCTTAATTAAAGGATAGAAAGTGAAAAAGGGTGCGTTGTTCTTTTCTTCTCATGACTTGGTATTCTGCCTATAAATAGACTGTTCTTGTTCAATTGATTATCTGAGAATGTGAGAGGGAAGATTGAGAGAAAGTGCAAGGAGTTATTTCTTGGGTTTAATACGGGATTAATAGTATAGCTATCTTTGGATAGTGGTAACCACTTGGTTATCCTAGGTTTATATTTTCTCTTGTATTGACCTCGGTTTTCTTGTGGGATGAGTGGTGTAATTGCACAAATTTATTACTATAGTGGATTTTATCTTGGTTGGCCCGTGGATTTTTCTCCGGCAAAGGAGTTTTTCACGTCAATCCTTGTGTCTTTTATTTTTCAAATTTATTTCTCTATTCTAGTTGATATTTTGCCAAGGCTGATCTCGGGATTTTTCCCAACACTTTTCGAGTTCGAAACAAAGCCTTAAGCTATTACTGAGATAAGGGAATTACCTAACTCAATCGTTATATGAAACATCTAGGTATCTTAATTTTTCTTGCATTATAATCCAATAGTTGCTTGATTCGCTTGTCACCTTTAGACCGAAGAATATTTCAAATCTTACCTCTCCAAATGAAAGGTTTGTGCATTTTTAAAAAATAAACACTTTAATTACAATATAATAAACTTTTCTTAAGGGCTGTGCATTTGTTAGGAGCAATTGAGGTTCTGAAAATTTGTCATTGTAGTGAACCGAAATTTCTATTGCATGGAGCTACCTCGAGAAATTATTATTTAACGATTCAATGGTCGTACTCGTAATGGCAATTGAACCATGATCAAATCGATAATATCATAAATATATAATTTATATGTATTAAATATTATATATGTATTTCAATTTCGGTCATCGTTATAAATTCATTCATAGTATATATCATTAACAATTACTATTATTAAATTATTATTATTATTCATTTAAAAATTTAATTACGATTTTTATAAATATTTTGAATAATATCTTTATAAAAATACTTAGTTTTTTTTTTGTTAGATTATTTACACAAAATAAATAACACTATTCATGTTTTCTAAAAATTATTTTATTTTTTCTCTCAAAAAAAAAAAAAAAAAAAACTCCTCGAAACCTAGAAATAGTAGCTAGCTAAAAAACCGAAATTTGAAATTTTATAAAATTATTTAGAGTCTCAAAAACAGCTAGCAGTGCTATGAGTAAGAGAAAAATAATTACAAATTAAAAGAATTAATGTACAAAGATAGAATATATGAACAGTGCATAACAAATTATTTTCTCTATTTCTACGTGTCTACGTGATGTCTCCATATTTTGAAATAATATATTTTACACCTATTTTTGCAAGATCCATTGGAAACATGAAAGTTTTCATGAAAAAAAAAGAGAAGCTACTGTTAAATTTCAATTAAAAAAAAAACTGTAAAAAAAAAAAAAGAATTGGCATTGTAAAAATAACTAGATTAAAAATAACAAATTGGCATTGTAAGAAAAAGTACTATCATATTTCAACTTAAAAAAAAATTACTACTCGTTCATTTTGAAACTGTCAAAAAATATACATGGAGTCTTAAAGCAATGGGTATTATCAAAAATTGAAAGGAGACAAATGGTTCATGTTGATACATCTTCGTTTTGGGTTAGGCAAAAGATCAGAAGTGAACATATGGTATGAATTGAGTCTGGGATTTGATATAGTAATAGGGGATGGAATAAAAATAGGGTTTAAAAGAGAATCGTCAGATGTGTGATCATAATCTAAAATAGGATCAAAAGACGATGAAATAAGATTGTTTGAAGAGGTCCGAGTAGAAATATGGAATTAGAGATGAGGTACGAATAGAAGGTAGAGCTACGTCCTAGGTTTGTTACCTCTATCACTTTATCTTCATGGCTTTCCATAATCATTGCAGGTAAAATTATTTAGGTTCGAGTGCGAATAGGGAATTGGATTGTTTGGATTTAGGTAGGAATAGGGAATTGATTGTTTAGGTTTGAGTTGGAGTACGGAATTGGAGATGAGATAGGAATAGAAGGTAGAACTATATTAGATTCTGCCACTTTTGGCAACTTATCTTCATGGCCTCCATGGTTGCTTGAAATGTTCATCTTCTTACTCCTTTCGTTGTTGTATATAACACAAAGTACAATCCTTTCAACCTAAATTTAAACATAAGAAAACATTTAAAATGAAAATTAAAGTTAAAACTAAAACAGAAAAATAAATGAATATTCAAGGATGGTATACGTACAATAGAAGGATCATGACATTGTGGGGAAGATATGTACTCCTTTGGTAGCCTATACTCGGACATGAGCCATGAAGTCTTCTGTGGAACAGAGTTTTGGGCTTTAGAGTAGTAAGCTAAAGGCATCTTGATGCCTATAGTATTTCCACTCATATCCAAAATATTATTACATTTCTGTGTAGCTCTCCAAAAACCGTGTTTAGTATTTCTTTTAGCTCTTTGTCCATTTGAACGGATCATGTGTAATGGGGTGAAGAAATACATCTTCCCATCTCCGTAATCAAAATTTGGATCTGCATAAAGTTAATAATTAGATTAGCACAAATATAGAATATTAGGCACTAAATATTTTATATCCTCTTGTGCTGAAAGTAAAAATTTGATTTAATTATATTAAATTTTTGTTTATTATTAATATTTATTGCTAGATATTTTTAGATGGAATTCTCTACCGCAACGTACTTATAATATAATTCAGCATAAATATCGGGAACTCCAAAATTAATACAGAATATATATCCAGTAATTAATAAATATTTTCTTATTTGGCAAAGAGATGGATATAAATATGAAGTAATTATCAGTTTATGAATCCTACAGTGACCCACTAGGCTACATTGTCAAATTCTACTTGTATATCTAAAAAGTAAACTAAAATAATAATGAATAAATTAAATATCACGTCAAATTAGATACAGGTTTAGATATGTAACGACTATATCATCACCATACTAATAATAATTTTTTTTGAAAGGATCACCATAATAATAATAATAATTATTATTATGTAAGTTTTGTTTTTGCCTAAATATTTTTGAATACACGATTAACATTTTCTTTAAAAAACATATTATCATAAGACGACCATCCAAAAGAATTCATAATAAAAATTGCAAACTCATCCAAAAGAATCCAAAATAAAAATAGGCATGCTTAATAAATTAAATATCATATAAAATGCAAACTTCATAACATAAAACAAATTAAAATACCTAACAATATTAGGACATAAAATAGGATAAAAATATTTAAAAAAAGAAATTAAAGAAAGACTTGGTTAATAAATTTCCTGATCATAAATTTCCAGTTTTTTTCGGTAAAGCTTGTAATATAAATTAGAAAATTCCATTGTTGCATAAAATTTTACATTAACCTAAACTAAATAATTTGAATATACATTCATATATCTATAAATTAAACAATAAACAACGATTTTCATATCCAATAAAATATTATTTATTAAAATGTAAATGAAAGAAATTCATTATAAAAATCCAAAGACAGTGCCCAATGTAAATTATATAGATGCATCCGATTATACAAAACTTGAAATCCATACATACCGTATAATTCTATTGGCTCATGATTATAGATATCAATATCTTTGATTTTTCCATCTTGATTCATAGCACCACCATTAATCTTTCTTAAAAGAAAATACTTCACAAGTTCTTCGTCTGTGGGTTGAAATCTAAAACCGACGGGAAACAGAGCATTTCTTGAATTCATGTCTCCTTTTCTTGATTTTTGATTTTTGTTGCAAGAAAGCTCACAAAATTAAGTTGATTGTTTCTCCTAATTTATTTTTATTTTTAGCGTCTATGCATAAGTTTATTTATATACTGGTGCAAGACAACAAAATAGAAATAAAAATATAACAATACCGATTTTTAGATATTTGAAAAGATAAAAAAGAAAAACCTGAAAAGTAATAGGAGATATGATAAGATATTTTTAAAGGGCCGTGGTTAAATCAATTAA